>VXBT01002848.1:983173-1081303 GCA_013400235.1 Oriolus oriolus
CCTACCCACCCCCACCTCCCAATAACTGAAGTCCTCAACAAACGTTCAGCAAATATTTGGACAAACAGCCAAGGACTTCTCAGAACATCAAATGATTATTAAATCTTAAACTGTACTTTCCAAAAATAATTTTCTGCTGCTGCTGTTTGTTTGTTTGAAAGGAAGGGTAGTAAAATCCACAGATGTGTACAGTCATAAACCTTTAGATGAGACTCAATTTCCTTGATGTCCAACAATAAAATCCACTAATAAATGTGTACAGATGCAAAGGCCTATTTGTTGTCCTGTCAAGTCAGGCCATGTGGAACAAAAAACCTAAAAGCAACCAGGAGAGGAACTAATGATGTAGGCTCGCCTCTGCCAAGATGCACTTACTGCAGTTCCTGTGACATTTAAAAAACATAATGATGCGACATTCCTTTTTAACTTTATTGTTTTGTCAAAAGCGGGGTTTTACAGCTGAAGATCACGTTCCCAAGATAGTCAATTAGGTTATGCAGATTTACATACACACTGTGATCTCCTTTGTGCAGCATGACCAGTTTCTTTGCTAACAATCACTCACATTTGATGACAACGATGGGGCTGGTGTCAATATCTCCCATATAGAGCCGGACTATTTTTTTATTTTTTTTATTTTAAATGCTTTCCATGAAAAGCTCTTTAGATCTCCTGGTGCATCAAGACAGCTTTTCTTTTTTTAATCTCCAGATAATTATTTCTGAATGTGCAAATATAGTTTTCAAGGGGAAAAAAACCCACTCTCTGGAGTAACCAAACACCAGATTTCCGCAGTATGAAAGCCATTTTAAGGCACTGTGGTGTGCTTCGTGGTTAGCCCTGCTTCTACTTAATTAGGGACCTAAGTTATAAGTCCACAGCTGCAGGAGAGCAGTAAATAGCTATTGCTGACTTCCTTATTGCCAATATGTACATCATGATTGTAGGGTGAAGAGCAGGGAGCTTTTCGTAAACACTGCCTTGTGCAGCAACAGTACTTTGATGTCATAAAAATGCTGTTACATATTTTAAAGTCTTAATTGTGGTCCACTGCGGTGCTGTCAGCTTCCTGGTGGAGCACTAACCCTTTCTGTGATTTCTGGGGGATGCAGAACACTTCTTTGCAGGTTTCCGAATTAATGCAGCCTATCCTCACTGATTGCAAACCACCAAGCCCCGCTAGAGCATTTGATATCCATGCTGGGGAGGGAGAGGAGAGGGGGGAAGGGAAGGGAAGGGAAGGAAAGGAAAAATGTCCCCCCCTAGTATGAAGGGCACTTGCCTGTTCCATATTGTTCTGATTAACAGCATCCGCTTGCTTACTGTTAGGAACACAACCCCACTAAACACCCTGGCCAGAAACCCCTTAATTCAGTGCCTCCAAGACACAGTCCCCACAGCAGTGGTCCCAAATAACCCTCCATCTTTCACCAATCCTTGCTTCAATATCCAAACAAACCCTCCCATCTCAGCACGTTCTCGTTTTGTATATGGACTCTCCAGCCCCTCTTTTCGACCTGCATTCTTCAGGTCACTCAAAATTGAAAGCCTTCACATTTCTTACCTAATTTTTTTAATACCCCATCTTGCTTCTATGCCCACTGCTGCCATCTTAGTAAAATTTTTTTCAACCAGTTCTCAGCATTTTTGAGCCCCTCCATGGCTGGCAGCTTCTGACTGCTACCCAGAAATGGTGGAAAGCTGGCTGAAAAAGGCTCAAATCAAAACAAGCAAAGCTTGCAGGAGCAAAAACTCACCTGGTGTCAACAAAACCACTTCTGTTCACAACCCAGTGCCAAGCCCTGCCCTGGCTGCAGGGCCAGCTCCTCAGGGTGGTGGGACAGAGCCTGCAGTACCCACCAGCCCTCCTGAGCTCACACTTGGCATTCATCACTGGGTCTCCCACACAGCCACCTGATCCCAACTGCTCTCTCCTTGTCTGCAGGATCCTCTTCTATGCTCTGGGCTTTGCAGGTTGTCTGCACGACCACAGAAGTTCCTCCTGGCCTTCAGAGGATCCATCTTCTGGAGATATCAGGCCAAAGGCAAGTAAGAACTCAGCCTCAGAAGAAAGCTTTCAGGAGCTGACAGGACACTGAAGAGAAGGACTTAGGGTCCCGTCCCAGCTCTGCTGTCTCTCTGATAAGCACAAAAACATCTTTTCCCCTTTTACACTTTTCTCATGTTTCCACAAAGGTTACAGGAGCCACAAAGACCAGCTCCTCTCAGCACAAGGTATTTGGCAGGTGTGGTGGGCAACACGTAGAGGATGGCACTTGCAAGCTCACATTCTATTTCATGTCAGTAAATAAAAGCCACCTATGCCCACTTAGGCTGAACAGGCTGTCAGGAAAAGGTCCCAGGTTCTTCCCCTGTTGCCAGCAATCCATTCAGGGATCAAACATCACCTGCAAACAGGCTGCTGACCTCAGGTAGTCTTTTTAGACATCCTTGTAAACAGAAGTAAAGAACAATGCTAGAAACCGCAGAGGGAGGACTTAACATCTACAGAGGTGGGATTTGTGCAGTGTCCCTGGTAAACACCAGCACTTTGGAACTTGTCTTGATGAATGGGGCTGTCTGATGGCAACACAATGGGGACTGATGATGAAACGGTGACAAATGGGTTTCCTCCCGGCTGGACTCAGCTATTATTTGCCAGCTGCACAGTCGGTCTCATGGAAACATATTTTGCAACATGAACACTGAGTTCATGCAAAAAAAAAAGCCCCAAGAGTCCTGTCTGACAAAGGCAGCTCCCAGAGCAAGAAGCAACTGGATTAAAGGCACAGAAGAGGACAACAGCTGTCTCCAAGGGAATTGCAGACCTCAAAGAATGACCCAGCAAAGAGAGAGATGGCTTTAGTTTCTACACCTGAATTTACCAAGCCAGCAGAGCATCTGAGATCAGCCTCGACAGCTCAGTCTTTAGATAAGGGGGTGGGGATGTTACCAATGAAAGGAAATGCAGGGAAAAAAGCTGGCCAGGAGAAAGAAGAAGAGTTAAGACAAATTTAATTGACTTCACAGTAGGGAGCAACAAAAGGAAAGATATTTGTGAAGCCATTATAAATTGGCAAGGAAAGTAGGGGAAAACAGACAAATCAGTCACACAGGAGAAGAAAAGAGCTTTGCCACAACTGAATTGTCAGGCTGTTTCACAGTGACACCCAACCCATTTGGTTATGCTTCAGTTCAAGCTGAGTTTGTTGGGTGTCTGGGCCGGGAAGCAGCTCTTCTGAAAAGCTACAAATGTCACCCCCCAGAGCTGCCTCTGGGTGGGAAGCTCCCATGTGGGAGCAGCTTAAGATCCCTACAGGAACACGAACATCTCCCAGTTCAATTACAGCGTTTGAATTTCTGTTCTGAAAGGGCACACCAAGAACAAGCTAAGGGAACAGAGCCACCATCCAAATACCTTTTCTTTCACTCCTCGCTGTCCTAAGGGGATTAAATGATATAAGGAATGCATTGGGGTAAATTCGAGATTAGAGACAAGTTTTAAAGGGCTGGTTAGTCACTTGGCACACAGTGGAATTCAAGGCCACACATCACTCCCCTGAAGAGATCCCATAGGATATCACTGAGAGTATAAGGAGGCACTCAAATGCTGCACCAGGAAACACAGCACAAGACAACAAACCCCTGAATGAAACCAAGGTCTTAGGATCAGGTATACTGTGGGCTGCTTGGGGATAAATGAAAATAAATAAGAAACACATGCAAAACCACCAAGAAACACCACCAAAGCAATACATTTAAATAAATAAATAAATAAAAGTTTTCTGCTTCACTGACTGGCTTTATGTTTGCATATCCAGCATGGCTGGATATATTTGCCTCAAGGCTCTTTTTGTTAGCCTATTAGAAGTTCACCAGAGAAATAATGTTTTATCAATAAGTGCCAAACTACTGACTCAGAGCATAAATTGTCAGAGGTTTCATGCTTCAAGTAAATGGCTGACTTTTCTCTCAGTTCTAAAATCAGATAGTTCCTGCTTCTGCCAGTTTCTCTGTGTCACCTATTGGCCACTTGCTTCTAAGGCCTCTGTGTATTTCTAAACTGAGGCTCCAGGAACCAGTCTCAATTTCATAAAAAGGTAGCATCAAGCATGAGAGGCCACCACACCAGCTGAAGTCTACAGCAACAAATAACCCTTAAAAACAAACAATTCAAGTCTCCCTTATGCTGTATATATTTTAAAGCCCATACAACAATAAAACTGATACAGCAGCCAGCAGAAGTGGCATATCTTCATTCACAAAGCTGCACTGAGAGACATGTCCCTTCCACTTTCATCTTTTTCTGGGAAAAAAACCCTTCCCCAAACTCTTTTATGGGAAAGACCAGCAATCAGTCAGAACCAAACCAAGAGACACAAAAGCCAGGGACACCAAGTAGGGCTCTACTGCACACTGTTTTGATGAATCATGTCACAGATGGAGCTTGAAATAATTGTAAAACCATTACCAGAATCCAGATTATAAAAGTTAGGCGAACTGTCCCCATCCACAGAGTAATTGGGGAGCAGTTTTTAGCATAACCAAAGGCCCACTGAGGCAACATTAACTCTTAAGCTCCTAAAGGGTCACTGCACAGTAGCTCAGGCAGTTCTATTTACACTGGATGTGAGTGGGTACTTACATACCCACCGACAGGCACAGACTTGTGGATACCCCCAAATTACTGCCTGACTCAGGAGGCAGCATTTCTGGAAATAATGATTCAGTGCCATGGGGTGGCTGCATGAATCTGTTCCCTCCCATCAAACCCAGCACAGACACCCGTAACCTCAGGTCTGTGGTATTTCTCTCTTTGGAAACATGCAAAAATGTTGGGAGTGTTCAAATATCTTTAAACAGCGTAGAAGATCTTATCTACTGTGTTGCATGCAGCACCCAATGCTGGCAGGCTACCTGGAAATACCATTCCCTTGGATTTAATTACCAGTATCTGTGTTTGTTTCATTTCCCCACCACCCACCAAAAAAAATTAAAAACCCAGTAAGGTCTATAGACAGCTCTTCAGTGGCTTAGGTTTTACAACATTACCTTAGCTTGGGTGCTTCTTAAAACAATCCATGTTAATCTAATCTCTCGATGGACACTGATTTCTAAAACATATTTATGATCCAAATGAATTCCTTCAAGTTCTTCCAAGAAGCTTTCTTTTACCTTAGACAGTACAGGAGCATTTCCAGGCTGAAATCCCATTTGTGTCCTAGATTCCTGGCATGTCCACAGCACAATGTCTATTTTTCAAAGAATGTGAAATTCTGACAGATGCATGAATAGGAGGCATCACAAGGACCGGAGAGGGGAAAAAAGGAAAAAAGCCTTAACTCCTTGAAGCAAACACACCTCAAAACCCATTATTTTAGGATGAACACAGTAACATCTGTCCAGTTCTAATAAATAAGATTTAGGATAAGAATCCAGTTTAGGAACCAAAAGAAAAAAATGGCTGCAGTTACACCTGGGATGAATTTGGTTTAGCAGCCCACTTATCTGTACGTAAAAGTTAAATAATTCCCTTTAAACAGCAGGTTATCAAGCAGAAATCAGCAACACCTGCTATATTTGTACAATAACAATAACAAGCTGGAATGCCATTCATTTATGGTAAGAAGAATGCCAAGTTTGCCAAGATTTGTTTTGGCCGCCGGTAAATCTATGTCTAATAGGCAAGTGATGCATTTCATGGAAAATAAGCTGCACCTGGATTTGAGTCATACCTTGTCCCCTTGAAAACCTGTCATATCCTCCTACTTAAATGTCTCTGATACAATAAACACATGAGCATAAACAAGGCCTGACTCTTTTGCCCTGTCTCTCTCTTCATTCCAGACAGGAAACATAAACCAGCTAACAGCCTGAGATGCATGAAACCATTTCTAAAGCTACTTTGGGCCATTTGTTTAATGTCATCCAGGATCTCTTTTGTGCACTGGACAATTTTCCTACCATGTGTTTGCTTATTGTGTTACCTGCTGCTGCATTTCCATGCAGAGAGAGCCATGTAATAGAAACTGGAGCCAGCCTAGTCTTCACAGAGGGTGCCTGATCCTGCACCACTGAGGTAAATAGGAGCTTCAAAAGGGACAGATGGTGCAGGTGGACTCATAAAATGTAGCTACATTAATATTCTTGCAGTGAAAACTACATGAAAAACGTGGGAAAAAATGTATATGGACTGGAACAGGTATCACATGGGAGATGCTACACATTTGTTACCAGCCATGAGTTGAAAACTATCTTATATATTCACTTTTCAGTCCCAGCATGAAGGAGGCGCACGTGAGTGACAGTGACAGCTCTGGAGGGGCCGCTGAATCAGGCAGCACGCAGGCCACTGTGAGCAATCCCGCCCCACATCCATCCGGGGCACACAGGGAGCAGGAGCGTGGGGAATGGGGCAGGGTGGTGCCTCAGCTGAGTGAGGAGCTCCCGACACCTGCAAACACCTGCATTGCTCAGTCACATCACTGCTCCCAGAGCACGTGGCAGCAGGGAAAGGCAGGCACTGGCACTCCCAGATGCCTGTGCAGGAGTGCCAGCGATGCTATCCTGAGTTTCTCCACCACAGTAACAGAGGTCATGCACATATCTGAGGCATGGAAACCCCTTGCTTTGAAAGGCCCCATTCTCCCAGCAGTTAGAAAACCCCTCAGGCCTGCTACAAGTACAAGGATTGTTGCTGTATGAAAATTCTCACTACTATTTTAAGTGTTTTACTGGCATAATTCTGCCAGTTTTCCTCTCTTTGCCTGTCACGTGTCACGTTGCAAGGCAGGTGCAAAGCTCGCAGAATTTCAAACTTCCATTTAACATATTTTTCCCTTCATTTATACATTGACTTTTCCATACAGGATCTACGCATGTCGACACACCTGAAAATGGGTAACTAGATCCCTTTTGCACATTTAATGAGTGCTTCCCTCATTATTCTCCTTCCTGTAGGGCCACACAGGTAGATATAAAAGGGAAAATTAAAATGACTCAAAGTCACTTTAGTAATCCCCAGACCACCCATGTCATTAGCGCTGCTCCTCCAGCAAATGCTCCATTTCAAGGGGTTCTCTGTCACTTGCAATAATTTCGGAGCAAGACAGACCATAAAACCTCCTAGACCTGCTTGACAGAGGCAATGGGACTCTCACTATGGCACTCCAATAACTCACCCTAAACACAGCAGCTCCCCACCAAATCACAAACAGTGGTTAATACAGAACTAGAGTTTCCCACCCACTCCAGTGATTTTTCTTAAACTCTCTGGCTCATTCCTCAGTCCCATTTTCTTTCTCAGACTCTTCACAGGGTGGAAAGAACTATCAGACAAAACCAGTTTACTGAGTATTTCTGAGAAGAGATTGCCTGGATTGGGGTTGTGCCTGTATGCCTGACTGCTGAAGTAATGTCAGGGCAACCAGGGAGAACATGGTGACCTGGAAAAAAGCCTAACCCTCGGGAAGGGAATGTGGGTAGTGATAACAGGGTTAGACAAGGGACAGAAGGGAAACGGAGGGTCGATTTGCTGATGCATGCATGTTCAGGCAAGCAGTATGGGAAATGAAAAGGAGGAACTGAAAGCATCAATACATAATCAGAATTATAGGTTAGTTGGCATAACATATAATGGAATAACTCATATGACTGGAAAATTAACATTGAACGTATTCAGGAATAGCAAGCAGGGGAAAAGAAAGTCTGTTCAGAAACAGAGTAAACAGGGTAAATTGCTGGAAGACTGGATAAAACAGCAAGGAAAATGGTAAGAACCACAGATGCAGTTTGCTAAATCCTAAACTTGGAAGGTGATGATGAAGAGGCTTCTTGTCCCCTCAAAATGCTACTGTAAGATTACCCAAAGGGGGATTGAAGGCATCCTGATATCTTTTGTAACATATGCTGTACCTTTCCCAAGAGTGCTGTGTCCAGGGAAGGCAACACGTGCAAACAGAAGCAGCTTGATCATGATTAGTGAGGAGGAGCCAAAAGACACTAAAAGCAAAAGGCACTTTCAGTAACACTAAGTAGTAACAAGGCAATCAGAGCAGAAGAAATATCAGAGACACCATTAAAGCCACCAAAACTTGCTCAGGCTGCCACGGTTCACACTGACACTGTTGTGTATCTATATGCAGACAGGAATACAGCAATGCTGCACTCTGTTTTGGAAGCACAAAGCAGCGTCCCAGAGGAGCTATGATCTGGGTAAAGCTGTGGCATCCAGTTATTACCGACTCTACGTTTTCCTCATGTCCTAATGGGAAAAGAACAAAAAGTTACAAATGCATTGCTATAATTAAATTTTCATCCACAAATTAATTCCAAGAGGTGAATGACGAGTTCTGTCTAAATAATGTCTCAGAGGCATCTGGAGCAGTGCCTGCACTTAGTAGTAAAGCTTTTTCAATAAAAACTCTCTGCTCTGTGGCACTGAGTCACTCGTAGTAGCAGAAGTTCACTTGCAATATCACATATCACCATCAGCGACTCTCATGTGTTCCAGGCTTTGAAGGCACGGCACTGATGGAGAAGCTGCGTCTGAAATGGTGCTCAAATGCTGGGGTTACAAACACTCATGTGTTCAGTGCCATTTCTAAATGATCAGAGGATAAGTCTGATGCTGTTACTCAGATTATCTCCAGAACCTTTCTCCTTTGCAAGAACTCTACCACCAACTGCAATTAGCTGTGCCCAGTAAGTCACTTTTCTAAGAAAAAAAAAGCACGAAACAATAAAAGATACTAGTGTCTCTCTCCCGGGAAGGACAGGCTGAGACAGTTGGGGTTGTTTCGCCTGGAGAAGAAAAGGTTCTGGGAGACCTTCCAGCACCTGCCAGTACCCAAAGGGAGCTACAAGAGAGCAGGAGAGGGACTTTTCACAAGGGCCCGGAATGACAGGACAAGGGGGGATGGATTCAAACTGACATACACACAAGGACTTGCATCTGCACAAGTTATATGACTATAGTTCCACTCAAATATCCCACAAAGGTGAGCTCTTTTTAAACCTTTCCCCTCAAGGAATCTTTTTTCGGTCACCTTTTCCTGCACCTTCTGGTCTTGCCACAGCAGAAGCTCTGCTCTTGGGGAGCGTGAGCTCTTGGTGTGTGAGGCACGGCCAAGCAGCCCATCAGAGCAGCGACACACAGACACTGCTGGGGCAATCACTGAGCAACTCAAATCATATTGGAGGGATCACTGTATAACTTCTGCACCCTGGGTAAGTCCTGGATGGGTCACTCACTCTCACAACTGAGTGCCCTTCTGTTAGTAATTAACTGACTCAAATAGCAAAGCAGGGAGGGATGTTCATATTTAGGCTTTATTCCACTTACCTATTCTAACATGTATTTGACTGGCACTCAAAGCTGCAAAGCACCCACAGAGAAAAACAACAGCCATGCCAATCTATTGATGTTCTAAACAGCCAGATACATCTGCTTATAAAGTAAAAATTGCAATTGTGCTGTCAGAGTTTAATCCCCTGACCTCCTGTTTTCTGTAGCTGGCACTGGTAAGAGGAAGGAGGGATGGAGGAAGTATTCCAGAAGACAGCCCACATTCCCATCAGCATTTCCCAAACCCAGGTTTCACTGAAGTGTTCATGTACCTTGACACAGAGCAAGGACAAACAGTAGCATATACAGAGTGGAAAAAGCAGACAAGTCTTATAACCTCTCCTGCACAATTTCATCCTTAAGAGGCACATTTATTCACACAATTCACTGCCACAGCTGAAGCGCTGCTCTAAAAAAATTTGGCCCTCATTGTTTTTTGATGGACTGCCTTTGCAATTATTTTTCTTGCCTTTAGCATCCATCTTAATACTCTAACAGCTGCTTAAATGGTCAAAAAATGTGATCTTCTGTAGAGCTGGTTGGAAAGTGCTTGATTTTTCCTGGGCAAAACTTCAATGGAAACACATAATAGTTTTCATCTCAATTTTTCAAAGGAAAAATTTCAATTTTTTGGCTGAAACTCAAATACCAAAATATTTCAACCAAAACCCAAAATATTTCCATTAGGAAATGCTACTGCATGGTGTCCTCGGAGATGGAATTCCAGATCTCATGCTCTCATTTCCCTTTATGCCCCATGATACAGCTGATTCCCCTTTTTCCAGATGAAAGCTGCTGCATCACGGAAGTTGTATTTCCTAATTCCTGGTGGGACACACACTAGAGAAATGAATGGGGATCTGAGGCTGAAGAATACCAGCAAATTCCCACACTACCCTTTCAGATTATACAGATGGAAACATTTTGGTTTTCAAGAAAGGTTTCAAGAAAAAGGCTTCCCTGGAAAGCAAGCCCTTTTCAAGGTAAGCTTAATTGAAAACCTGTGATTTCTGTCAACAGGCAGTTTCAGGACAGCTATTTTGTTTCAGGTGGTTGAACAGATCCTGCTGTTGAGCATTATTGCAGATTCCCATACAGCGTGAGTGCAGTTAGCTATAGCAGCCGGACTTCCAAAGCTTTCGGGAAGGAAGACCGAGGCACTCCATTTCTGTGGGGTTTTGAAATGAACACCCCAATCCTGCAGGCTTTGACAGCCATCTGGGCTGGTAAGAGGCATCTCACAAAGCACTGAGTCAGTGCCTTTGAGAAGTAGTGACTAAATGGCTTTTTGAGTTAAGGGAACACCAGCCTGGCTTTACTTTGTGGCACACAAAGTTGCCAGCAGAACTCAGAGCACTGTGGGGTTGTTTTTGGATGTAAAGGGTGAATTCACTCCTTTGATGAGACTCTTGCTTCTTCACACCACTGCCTGGCAAACTCCAAGAGGCGTGATCCCCAGAGAAGGAAGGGGAACAAGTATTTATGGAGCAGCAGGAAAACCAGGCAGTACAACCTTGGCCATCCAAGGGCTGCAAGGCTCTCCAAGGGAAATGCCCTCCGTGAGTTGTTGATTTTACTGCGACAAAACCATTCCTTGCACTCTAAGTGAAGCCCAACCTTGCTCCCTTGCCAGGGGCAGAGAGGGAGGAGGGCTGGCAGACACCTTACTGAACTCCCAGCTCGGACGGATTTGAGCATCTCTCTTTGAAGTCCCATCTACCACTGAGACCTTTTGTCCATGGGCTCAGCTGCTTTTCTTTCAAGCTGCCACATCACGGGGCTTTCTCTGCTTTGCCTTTCCAACCGAAAGGCCTTGTCCTGGTTCTGGGCCTTACCAAGTGATGCAGAACAAAATTTCTTCCCGAATCTGCGAATCAAATCAGTTTGACCAGCCAGTCCTCTGCAAAAAGAGGATTTTAAGTACCACGTCCAAGCACTGGCCTACCTCCAGTGTCAGGTCTCCAGCTGGGAAAAATCTGGTGCCTCAGAGGAAAGCAAACAATAAATCCTTCCCAAGTCCTGCAGGCTGAAACCCTGAAACATGAGATTTGGTTACAATGTTCCATTTAAATAGGGTTAGGAACGCACTGAAACCAGTCTGACTCTTCCTGTTCTCCCAAAGAAGGGAATGGGTAACACCACATCCCAGATAGTTTTTCCCTGTAGCCAGATTACAGCACCAGTATCCTTCAGACAGACACGCTGAGTTTGCTTCCGTTGCATGATATTTAGGGCTATTTTGGGTGCTGCACAGGGAGATGGGTGGGATCTCATCTGCTGGCTCCTCCAGAAGGACACGAGTACCTGCACCACTATTTCAGAAGAACCTCAGTCAGATCTCTCTGAGACCTTGGCTTTTAAGCACCTTGGAGATTTTCTGTCTGCAAGAAACAGAATCAAGTCCTCAATCTCACTCTGAGGACCTTAAGTGCTGATAAAACAATTTTTAAATTCTTTTTTCCTTTTCTTAATTTGTTCCAGGGCTGAGTTACATCACTGTTATGAAACTTCACCTTCACCCCAGGCTGAAGCTGTCTGACTTTGACCAGCCATTAGATCTCATTCTGCACATCAACAAACCAGAACCATCCCAGCATCCTTTCACATGTAAACATCTACAGAATGCTCAAGGCACCTCAGATCCAGCTGTGACAGCTCAGTGAACTGAGATCTAGAAGCCCCATGCTTAGGCTTAGGCTCATTTTTGAGAGTGTCCCTGAGGATGAGTACAATGAATCCCTTCTCTTGAAGGAATACAACCAGGCTGTCCTCTGAGTGTTGGTGCAGCACAGAGAGACAAAAGCACTGCTGCTATAAACCACCCTTATGTGCTTCCAGAGGTCACACTTGTCACAGACCTGAGCTGAGACCAGAGGTTGGAAGCTTCATAAAGTTTCTTTGTTCACTATAGTGGAAACTAATTAACTAATTAAACTAACACAGCTGACACTTTCAAGTAGAACAAGTAAAGAAATATCTCAGCATTATTTTCACAGATCGCACTCTTCCCACCTCCAGCAGATGGTTTCTACTAACCCTAGAGTATTTACCGAAAAGGAATACTTGAATTTCCAACCAGACTAGTTTAGGGCTGAGTAGGGCCGGCACAAACGGGGTAAAGACAAGGAAAGGAACCAAGTCCAGACAACACTGCAACACCTCCCACAGCCAGAATATAGCCAGTGATAACTTCACTGACTGTTCTAATTACCATATACTTTGGAATGGCTACTCTGCTTCTGCCTGTTGCTCATATTAGTCCTCTACTTCTGATATTTCTTCCTCTAATAGAGCAATAAACATTTTTTTAACTCGCTACCAAAGTAGTTCCTTATGTACCAGTTTAGATACTGTGGCGAACACTCAGGAGGAGCATGTACGTATCCAAATGATATTAATGAACAATCTAGAAATTAAATTCATGTGCTGATATAATTTGTGGTAGGATTCTGCAGTTTATTGGTGGCTTTAGCCTTGGTTATCTTTTGTATCTGCAGTTGCTCAGCTGTACTTCTTTGACCATCTCTCCCAGGGGACTTCTTGAAGTACAATCTGGTCCAATATGGCCTTATAAGCATGAAAATATCCTATTAACCCCTCCAGCTAGGCTTCTGGAGAACCAGTCAGGGTAGCCTCGAGCCAGGAATACAATATTTTGCACGGATTTCCCTTACAGAGAGCAGATTTCCAAAGCTCTGCAGGGCTTGGGGACTAAACCTCTTGACCCCTGCTCCTACCAGGGAAAAGAATCTTAACCCAAGCTGGACACAATGGAGGTTCTTGATGGCCATTCAAGGAGCAACATGAGCCTTTGATAACAATAAGCACGTGTGTGCCAGCAGGGCCATGCACATGCTGAAACACTGTGTGCATGCTCAAATACCTTGCTGAATCAGGGCCACAGTAAATGCATTCTTTTCATAGAAACATTTTTCCATGGACCTGATCCAAAGCCCACTGAGGTCAGCAAGAGTCTTTCACTTCAATAGGATTTGGATCAGACCCCGTGAGCATTTCCAACTAAAACCAGCACTGGAATTTGTGCATGCCCTTGCATTGAAACAATTTGAGTCTAGTTCATTGTAAACCCTAAACTCAAATACTCCTCACCTCTGGGAAAGCTAGGAACACAAGCTGGATCTTTGCTTTCAAAGGCCAATTCAAAAAAGATTCTGACTCCAACAAGCCTAAGCCTTCAGAACATTCGTACTTGAATGAGAGGCTTCAGTTAAACAGAGCTCAAATATCTCTGAGGAGGAAAGTTTCATCAGAACTTTCATATAGCACTGTAAGTTAAGTATAAAAATAATAATTAAAGACTAGCTGAAAAGGCATCTGCTAAGGAATGCATTTTAAGGTCTTCCTACAAAGATAAGGATTCTATTTCCTAACAGCTATATAAATCCATAAAGACTTATCTACGACTTCGCTGATAGATCACCACTGGAAAAAAGAGAGAAATCATAAAAGCATTCCACCTGTATTGCTGGCAGATGGCTTATAAATGTCACACAGACTTAGACCTACTACTGGCTCATACAAGAGGTATTAAATAAACTGCTGAACATCTGCTGGTAAATACACAGCAAACAAGAATGCAACTTAGAGCCAAACATCTGGCGAGTGTGGGCCACATCTCTGCTCATAAACTAAGCAATGTTTTCTGCTAATCATTAACAGAGTTATTGATTTTAGAAGTGTATCACACAGCTATAATTTTGTCAGAGAGTAGACCACATAAGTTGTTCTTTTTCTGGTTGTTTCATTTTGTCTTATTCCAAAAGTCCGTAAATTGACGAGCAGGACAAAAATTATAATTGACATCATCTGTGGGAAATATTTCATAAAACAACAGGCCCAGATGTAGGATTAAAGCCATGTGGTAGTAAAATACCACACTGAAAAAAGTCCAGGTTCCATGATTTCTTATGAAAACAGATGTGCTATTACTCCACTCTACTTGTTTTTCAATGCTTTTTACTCCAAATAATTCTCTTTTTTCCCCCCTCTTCTTTTTTTTTCCACAATTGCACTAGGGAGAGATCATAAATTGATTGCAGATGGCAACTTGTACTTCAAAATCCTAACTGTCACAATCTTTGAAATAAAAATAAATGAAACATTTTGTGAAGTTATATTGAGCCGTGTTAAAAGTAATGAAGATTACACAAACATATGTCTTTTTGTCATTTATACAGCACCTTCAGGCATGACAACCAGATCTATTAGACAATACTTCTCTCCCTGGGAAGCAGTTATTTTCCAAGTGCAGGATGTACTGAAATATAGAAGGTAACCTATAGCCTGAGCACTCCTTTATCCAAGCCTCAAGATGGTTGGAACCTCCTGCAACACAGAGCCAGGAATGCACATCCTCGACTCCCTCACATACAAAGAGGCAACATGGAAACAAGAGAGGATAGTTCCATGCATCCTGCTTTGTACATCATTTCATATGAGTACATTCTTGACAAACACATTGAATAAGAGATCTGTGATAGACAGAGGCTTGTATGGTTTGAATCCTAATTTGTCAGTGCTGTGTAGAATGGCAAACAACTGTATTTCTTCCTAAATGACTTACTAACATATGGAGCCCATTATGATGCCGCTAATTACAATTCATTAAGTTCTGAATTTATGCAGTTTCACAACGGAGTCAGAGATTCTCCATTTTCCAGTTATCAGAGATTTTGCAAGACATAATAAAATAAAGGTCTAAGTAGACTCCCACCCTGTCACTATAATGTCTTCATGCAAAAGCCATTTCCAACAGAACCAATGGGGTTTGATGCTGATTTAAAAGGGATTGATTGAGGTGCCTAGTGTTAGGATTCCCAAAGAAAGGGGAGGAAAGACCCACATACTCATTTGGGAAAGGAGACATTCATGTCCCAGTACACTCTGGGGGAAGCTGTGAAGGAAATGGGAACATTGCTCAGTTAAAGTGTAGCCCCTTCCTCAACTCGTATAAAGGAAGACTAAACCAACAGTAGCAGGTAATGGGAAGAGCCAGAATGAACGACTTTTGGGGACCACAAAAACCATTAAAAAAACCCCCAAAATGAGAACAGGAACAAAGGCAATGGCTACAAAAAGATGGGGAAACAGTGCTACTTCTCCTATTAAATCTTCATATCCAAGGGAGTTAACAGGAATCCCTCCATTATTCTGTGTCCCAGGCAAACCCTGCAGAGACGAGCAATCTTTGCCATTTTGGCTCTGGAAATTCCACATCCTTGCTGTGAAATCTTTGCTCACAATGCAGCTCTTGGGGCATCCCTTCTTCAGTAGCAGCAAAACTTAGGCAACCCTTCACACACCAATCCAGAATTCCCTCTGCCAGAAACACCAGGAGTAGCAAGGCTTGGTTCAAGATACGGAATGTACGCTTGTCTCTCATATGATACACGAGAGTTTCCAGAGACTGAAGCGGTGGTTGAGGGAGAAGGGGTGGGACTGAACTGTTGCTCAGTTGGCTGGAATAAGGCTTTCGAGCAACAAGGGGAAGGCTCGGAGGAAGTTCAAATCAGGGTCATTTGCTTTTTGTAACAGATGAGTCTGGAATCCCATGAAGCCTGGTACTCTGGAGCAGGGAAATTCACAGCTCCAGTAAAGCCCCCACGGAGGGACAGCCATTTAGCACTCAATCTTCCTCCCTAAAGAGACACAGGTTCCAGTCCTTGGTCAAGAAACTCCATTCCTCACACTGCCTGGTATTTTGGCCCCTAGGCTCAAGCCTTGTGTGCTGGATGGGAAGATTTCAGGCAAAAGAACAAAACCAGAAGCTCATGGAGAAAGATCGCAAAGGCTTTGCAGGCCAGGTAGGCACAAGGACTGCAACAAGAGCTTTGTACGCACGCATACGTACATGGGCATCTCTCCATGCTCTCTGTGACTCTGTCCAACCTCTCCCTCACCTCCCAGCTCACTGGGGAATGACATTGGGGATTGCAAGGAGCATCACTGCACACATCAAATAAGAAAAGAATTGCTTTGAATGCTCCTGAACACTTTGTTTTAACCCATCATGACCTGTGTGTTCTGCCTTATGCCACCTCCCCTCCCACTCCTCTCCAAGGAGACTTTTCTTGACTCAACTCACTGCAAAAAAGACCTTGACCAGAATATTTACTGATTGTATGAAGTTTTGGGGTCAGCAGTGAATACTGAATACATTATTAGTACTTTTCCTCTAAACAGTTTGTGGTTCAAAACAGACAACCCATTCTTTTTCAATTTGCAATTATTTCAAACTGAGGTTGGCATCCCTCATCAACATTCAGAAGACATCTCCTCATTTGAAACATATTTGCCAATTAAAAAAAAAAGGTCACTAAGAAAACACATATTTAATGCAATGCAGTGCCCAGATTAAACAAAATTAAGGGGGCACCTTTCTGAATACGTTTTTAAATCCAAGTCCTCCTTAAGGCTGGGACCTGTCGTGCTTGACTTTCAGCAGTTTCCAAGTCTGCAGAAACAGTCAAATAGTATTTCTCTTACCTAATTATCATAAATCTCTCCTCTCCAATAAGACATAAATAAGTCCCATAAAATCTCCACCAGGGACATGATACTGTGAAAATCAGAATGTGACAGGGTTTGTTTGGCTGGGTTTTGGGGGATTTTTTTTTTTTCAGTATGGTTTGGGCACTGTACTCTGAAATTATTCTTGTTTGGTCAGTGATATCACCTTGGTACCACCTCAAAACCTGCATATCCTGGCCAGTTGGCTGCATCCACCACGGCAGCCCAAGAAAGTAAATCAGAGTAGATCAGAGACTATGAAACCAGACATGATTCAGGAGGTGAGGAAAAGAATAGAAAGAAAATTATCCATATGAACACAAAGCAGAGCAGAGGAAAAGCCTAAATTAAGATCTTGATCAGCTGACTCCTGGCCCAGTTTTCTATGAGACAACTCCAAGAACTATCTCATGTTTTCCCATAATGGCTCAGGAGGCTGAAAATGTTGTCCAAAGGAAGGTCTCATAGTGCTGCACACTGAGTCAGACACAAACCAGAGGAATGTCACATTTATTGATTTAGCTGGAATATTCAGAGATTTGAAGGCTGTATTGACCTTTTTTATGGCAGCAGTTTTATCCTTTCAAAACCTGCTGCTGTTCTTGAAAGAGCCAGCAACTTTTCCCATCCTTCCAGTCTTACTCTCACACTGGAAAAAGAAAGGATATGTTTTAGAGAGACTGAAAAGGTCAGAGAAACAGAAGAACAGTAAAAAAGGATGAAAATGGAAGTTTGTTCCTGAATCAAGATGTGACCTTCACTTGAAAGAGGCTGCGTTTTTCAAGTTTCCATTCATTTTCAGGGGTTTCCCTGTAGCACATAAAAAGCCTAGAAATACATTCATTTTTCAAAGAAAACTTTCCTGAGCTCACATTGGATGGGCAAATGCGGTCAATAGGCTGCTCGTGAACCCACAGTTCAAGGCCTTGCCTCAGCTGCTATCTCACTCCACAGCTTGCAGCAAGGAGGGAGTGAGAAGAGGGAACCCGCCGGGTACTGCAATCAAGATTCTGTTTCATCATCACTAAGCCTGCTGGTATTCCTGCCAGAAGCCAAAACCACCCCACTGAGCTGCCTGAAAAAGGGGTGGTCGGTGCTAGAAGAGGATTTCAAACATTTGAGATGGATGAAAGGAAGCCCATGGCCATTAGCACTGTTGGAGACACAATTGTTATTATTAACACCATCTGCAACACGGACATTTCGGTCTTTGATGAAGGAAGGATGGATCTGGAGACCACCAGCAGCAGCCTGGAGTGGGTGGAGCGGGGAGGAAACATACCACAGTAGCAGCAGCCACAGAATTTGGGATCAATAGCGAGGAGGATGGATCCGAACAGGATGTTGTTCGCTGAGCAGCCATACGTGCTCGTGGGCATCTGAAGCTCTACACACACTTTACTAGGAACAAGGCGAAACAACAATTCTTTGAGATCTATTTCTGCTCTGAATTAAGTCCAGCCATTGTAACAAATCACGCAGAGATTTGTGTCTATCAGCAGCTGGTCAGAAGTCTCAACAGCAATCAGCAAGAGAAAGTGACATTAGCAGAATCTGCAGCAAGACAAGGCTCTAGCACCGAAAAATACATTCGATGCTACTTAAACATCCTGGTACCAACTGAGGAAGGCAGAAAACCAAAACAAGACACAACACTGCACGCACAATTCACACCAAGGTTAGGCTGCACACAAAGGAGCACACAAACACCATGGCTCGTGTTTCAGGCCTTGGGAGCTCTCTTTTGGCACAGAGCAGCCCCTGAACGGCAAACAGAAACATGCATCTGCCCAAACTACATGAGCCAGTGGTGGCAGGAGAGGTAGCACCATCATCAAAACCAGCAGTGCTGCCAAACACTCCCACCTCCTCCCCTTTCCAATGCTAGCATTAACTGCATTACCTCTGGAAAAGGGCTAATTTTGGCTTACCCCACCTTTTCCATCCTGACACTGGCCTCAGCAACACCCACAAGATGATGGTACTGAGATATCAACCACAGCTCCCCACAATAGCATTTCAAGCCACAGCAAATATCAGCCCTTAAAGCCTGTGGGAAGGCACGTGACCTGACTGACAGGGCAGCTGATAACACTTGATGTTAGCGTGCTGGTGGATGTTTCGCTGCCAGATTCTGGCCTGGACAGACCTTCTCACTCTCCAGCAAAAGAGCAGGATCTAGGAAACTTTGCTGCATGACCAAAGTGAATTGTATGCTATAGATGTTAAAAGACTTCATTAGTGTCTTTTCTTCAGAACCAGCTCCTGAGGGAAGGAAAAAGACTTGTTTGGAATAGGCTGGAGGATAGCAGTCAGTAGCAAAGAACTTACTTATATTTGACTTCACTTTATCAGTCACTGCCATGAGATCTTTCTGCACCTTTATAAGCTGACAGCTTTACTTGTGACTGCCTGTAGCACTTGGTATCAGAGGTGATTTACCTCACGTTGCTATTCATCTTTATTAGATCCTGGATGATAGACTGGACTGCACAAATATTGGGAAAAAACCTTCACTGGGCCATCGTGACCTCCCCAAAAGAGTCAAAGATAAACAAGAGCCCCATATAAATAAGGTCTTCTTTTAGCTGGCCAGTCCTACACCATCTTCCATGTCAAAAGCCAGGGCTAGACATGACCATGTAGCGAAGAAAAATCAGGAATTATAATTTTTAACATATGAGAAAAAAATGCATAATGTCTCCGTTTTGACATAGAACAAAATTTGTCGTTGGCAGAGGACTCCTGTCATTTGTCAAAGGAGTAATTTGTGTTCTTGTGTAACAACAGATGCTAATGGGAAGCACACTCATTGCTCCATCCTCGCTGGCCACCAGCGGTGCATTTGCATACAACCCCCAGCATCCCTGGTCCTGCCCAGAGCCAAATCACCTGGGCTGAGCCCTCATTGTCCCCTCACCCCACTAAACCTTCCTCACATATGGACCCAGGATCAACACTTCTCACTTTATTGTCTGGCAAATCAAATCCAGTTAAGTGACAGGGTCCTTGAGGCTGTTTCTAGGCTCTTTTCTTTCATTAGCTTTTAAGAAATACAAAAGCCTGTAAAGCCACGCACTGGATGTCCTGCCAAGAGTCCCTTGGTTTTCAGAGCCTCAGGCCCCTCTCAGAGGAAAATTCCCATCAGTCTCATTGCCCACTGAATCTAACAAGGCACTTCATGATTTAAATATCACCAGCAAAGTTTAATCTAATCTAGTTCACATTTTTCCTGATCCAGAAAGAAGCAGGGAGCCATGCAAAGTATAGTTTCTTGGCAGTAACTTGAAGAAATAATTTTTTACCCATTTCACCTGCTGCACAGCCAGCGTTGAGCAAGGGTGCAGCAACTTGGTTGTCTAAATTCTCAGCCAAGGAGCCAAGGGTTTTCTCAAATTCACTTTTCCCCATGACCAACTGTTCAGCAAAACTGAGCCCACCAGCAGCAGCTACATGGGATCTGCTGACCTCCTGTACATTCCTGTTCAAGCAGCAGCGTTTATTTCACCACTAATGGGAGATCGGGCAATATAAATGCTCACTCAGTGGTGGTATCCCATATCCTCTCTAAAGGTTATCAATTCCACTAATTTTCATTTCCTAGCAGAGCACAGTACAATTTAACATTTCACAGGGTCAGAGATTGTCAGCCTAACTCCATCTCAAGAACATCTGGAATGAGCTTTAGCCGGGTGCTGAGGATTACATATTGCTCCACATGGAGAGCCAAGCATTTCACAGAATCACAGAATGGGTAAGGCTGGAAGGGACCACAGTGGGTCCTTTAACCTCCCTGTGTGCAGGATCAACAAAACCATTGGCACAACAAACAGGTCAGTATTAGAAGAGAGTAGTAAGAAGCAAAAGGATGTTTAATTCTCATTTCTGAGAGATCCTCTTTATAAATAACTACAGGAGATGAAAGCTTCTTGAGAAAAAACGGCTAAGAGCAGAATAGAGACACTTCAACAATTCTTTGCATAGGAGCACACCAGCCATGCCAAAGCAATTCATCTTGGAAATACAGCAAGGGAATCTGCTGTTATATGAACATCATCTCAACAGTGAGACTTTGTGGCAGTGATCCCAATACCCTTGCAGATCACACTTTTTTTTCTGTGTAACTTGTGCCAGGTGCACGGTCCCTCTATTCCATTTAAAACCAGGCCTAGTAGAGCACAGCAGATCAGAGAAGTATTATTTGCAGAAAGAAGAGTTATTTTCTTTCTTTTCCCAGTTTCAAAACTTGCAGTTATGCACTCCATCCAGCAAACTCATAAAAACAACTTAAAAGCATATTTCTAGTTAGCTGAGACCATTCCTGGCCAGACCTTTGATTAGCATTTTACACCCCTTTTTCTTCAGTATATGTCTGTTTTCAAATGATAAGTTGTTTATACATTTCTAATTTGCTGGCAAGCAGTAGAATTCTTTTTCTTTGGTCTTCCCACCTATGTCAAGATCCAGGTGCTCACATTAAGTGTACATCTAGACCACCTATAAAGCCAAGAAAACACAAAAGCTGAAGAATTGTTCAGTGCTGGCCCACCATAACCCTGTATTTGTATCAGGATCCTGTCAGTGTAACGTTCTCCCTTCTGGAACGCAGCTCATGGGATGCCTCCAGTGCCTGCAAAAAGTATCAGTCTTAAGTATTATTTGCAGTTTCTATGGACCATTGAAAGTTTGAACAGGCAGCTGGAGAAGCCTCTGGAGATGTTTTCTCTCCAGAGTTCTTTCTTCTTCTAAAATGGTCAGCTTGCTTACTTATTATCCATCTGAAAAGTCACGATATTTTAACCAATGCTGGATGATTTCAAAACCAAAAGAGCTTACACTTGCATGATACTATACACAAACTCACATTTCCAAATCTGTCTACAGCTTTGGATCAAAGTATTAAAAAACTGCAGGATATATAACAACATCATACATAAAGTTCAGTAAGAGATTCATTGAGTAATTATCACAACAACAATTAGTGCCCTGGACAGCCAAACTTTGTGCTGTGGGAACTAGAAGAGGCACTGGCAGCTTTTCACCTGCTGGCCACTCTCTCAACTCAGCCAAAGGAGAGGATGGATTCAGAATAACATTCAGGGTGACATGGGGGAGTACAAATGCATTATTTTCCCCAGAGGTATTACATGGAAGCAATCCTTGAGCGTCTTTAGAGCTGCTCGCCCCAAATCCTATAGCTGCAAGGTCCATCTGCCCTCCAGTGTTCAAGCAATGCTTTGCTAAAACAGCAGCACCATCCCCAGACTGACAGAGGCTGCTTGACTGAGAGGATGATTCCTTAAAGGATGCATTCAGCTAGAGGATCGTGTCTTTACATACTGAGGTCCAAAATGTGGATCTCTCCCTCCCTCTGAACTGTCTAGAGTCCTTTCCAAGCATTCCCTTTTTGTGATTGATTGTTTTGCAATGATTTTTTTATTCCATTTGGGACAGGAAGATTTTGTGGTTTTCCTTTTCTGTTTAAAAAGCAAAAACCTACCATTGACTACTTATATTTTGTTATCTTCTTGCCAGAGCTAATTCTCTACAGTTTCTTTTCTTGTCTTGAGTTAAACAACTCTGCACACACCTTGGTAATAGCCAGTATGTCGAATACTTTACAAATAATTTTTAACTATCAGTTCCCTACTTTGAATTTCTTTTACCTATTTTAAAAGCATTTGGAAGAGAGCAACACTGAAGCACAGATGGCATCATTAAAAGTAAACACTGGCCAGGATACAGTACAAATACCATACTGTGGCATCTGCTCTAAATTTAGGGTACACCACAGTCAAGTCAATAGCATGGGTTGATATTGGTTTACCTTTTAATGAGATCCACAATATTAGTAAAAAAGTGGCAGAACAACATGCGAGACTCTTAGTTTGTGAGTAAAGTATTGCTTCTTGAATGCTAACTATCTGGCCCAGGCTCAAAATTAACTTTTAGGCACAGTCTGGATGCATGATTCTCCAGATCCCAGTCCTCCCAAGCCAAAAGGGAGACAGCATTAGTCAATTTATTAAGCTGGTGACAGCTCCTCTGCACACTGATCTGTACTAGCAGTGGCTCTGAGTAGCCCTTAGCTTCTCCCAAGAAGAACACCAAGCCAGCATTTAATGTCTACATCCTCCTCTGTTCCAAGGTTTGATAACTGTGGAAGCAGCAACAGGCACAGCAGTGCCTTAAAACAACCCCACATATACGCTAATGATAAGAATTTTAAGCACAGAAGTGATTTAGCAATGCTACTGCTGGGGGACTGGGGAGAAATAAATCACTGGATCTTATGTTTCTAATGTATTCCTGAAATGCAACCCATCCTCAAGTCCTGCCTCTGTTAATACCTCAGGGCGCATTGCAGATCTCAGCAGTTTTTGAAAGAAGCCTTTTTGCCTTCTTTGCTGGTAAGGGTACGATTTTCAGAGCCCCATGGAGAACGAGACATGCCAATTCCCAAGCTGATCCTAACACAGGAACCATCTGCTCTCTTGCTTTATGCAGATCTGAACCTTTCTCCCCAGGTGCTACATGGGCACACGGTAAGGGCCAACAGCCCAGTGGTATCTGCTTAGCTCCTTGCCAACAAAGCCAAAAGAGAAGTACGAGAGATGCCTGTGATCACTACACTGATGATGCCTTCCTGATGGGATGGCCTTCAGAAATACAGGTCTTCTGCTTCCATGCACTAGGGCTCCTCTTCTCAATGCAAACACTTCATGATTTACGAGGGCAGAGGCAGAAAGCAAACCTTTTCTGTTTATGCACACAACCAACCATCAGTTTGACTTCTGGCCGTGTACAAAATTTTGCAGTTTTACTGCCCTGGATCAACACAAAATAAAATGTCTACAGAGAAATTGCTATTCATAGCAAAACAGGAGGTGCCACCTAAGACTTTCTGTCGGACTAAACAGCCAGTCCATTATTTTCTTCTTCATAGCTATTCCTTGTGCATTTCAACTGCTCTGTTAGACAGCTCTTCAGGGATTAAGGAGTAATGTTTCATTTTTCACTGATCCTTAACAAAATACAGCAAAAGTATCTACGATATAACAGAAGGGGTGCTGTCATTGTTCCAAGCATATTATATTTTAGACTAGCTGAATAACCTTTTGGGAGCCAGAATGCTGATTCACACATAAAATGTTACATTCTCTTATCCATTAAGCCACATTTATGCAGAAATGCATTCCCTGTTTTGGAGTGGGGTTTGCTCATCTGTAAAGAAAGGGACTTTATTCTCAACTGGGGGGTAAGATGAGCTAAGAATCTCATAATATTTTTCTTCCCATTACAGTTGGCCAGGCCATTGAGTACCTCAGTTACATGACCCACAGCATTAGGTAAAGCTATACTGAGTCTCACCCACACCCTCCCATTGTGTGGCACTAATAGCATGCGAGAACTCAAAATGGAACTATTTTCCTTCTTTTCCTCCCATGTGGCTTCAGAGTCTCATCTGGTTTCAGCAGCAAGGATTTCTTAATAAAATGCTGCTGCAGCAGAAGAGAGAGAACTGGGGCAGGGAATGAAAATTACCCAGTAGTTCAGATCACCATCTTCCCTCCTTGATCTGGTTGACCAGGGGGTCCCACCACCTTTCCTTTCACCTGCTCACAGCCAGGTTGCAGTCCCAGCTTGTGTTACTCATCTATCAGAGCACTGCTGCAACTGTGCAAAGGCATCGCTACATCAACTGTACTTTGGGACAGGCTCATCCTGTCCCAAAATCTATTGAAAAAGCTCCAGGTGCTTTCCTTACTAACCAGCACATTTTTGAAAATTATTTCAATAGGAACAGCCATTCAACCATTAGGCCGCTGGTCTTTCAAAAATCTGCTCTGAGTCACTTTAGATTCTAATTATCAGTGGTATTTAAATCATTGTCATTAAGGAAACCAAAGATGTTTTCTGTAAAGATTCATTTCTGCCTCCAGATTTGTTTCATCAAGCAAGCAGAGGATGTCAAGATCTCCACAAACGCAGATCATGAAAAAAAGCAAGTCTCATACAGAGCTGCAGAACATCAGAAAACACTTAAAGATGTTAAGGCTCGAATAATTATCTAGCAAAAGCTTTTACATAATTTGTGTCACCACACTTAAATCTAAGAAAAACTTCAAGGGCCTCAAATATTTAAGATGCATTTGCCAGAGTGTTGGAACCCGGATAAAACTTGCAGGGAAGAGAAGAATAAGTGGTCCAGTCATCAAGCCAAGGCAAACTCCACCAAGGGAAAAAAGCTGGAGTCATGACTTCAGGCTTTACTGCATGCTAAAAAACGAACAGAGCAGGACACTCTTTCCCTTTGCTGCCAGCAATCTTCCCAGGCATTTCAAAACTAACATGAATTTCTGGTCAGAACAACAAATGGGAAACTTTAGCATTAACCTCACACCATGGTGTAGGTATTTGCATGTCACAAATGCAGGAGAAATTCCTGCTAATGCAGCCTTCACTGCAATTCATATCTCAGGAGGCTCCTGCAGATGTTGATCCTGTTGTAATGAAAGTCAAGACAGGAGCTTTGCTGTTGGTTTCGGCAGCACCGCCATCAAGTCAATTGAACTTCTGCAGGGTTTGAGGCTGTGCATGTCCTGAACTGCCTGGGGAGATGAAAGCCAGCTAGGACCAGCACTGCCACCTCCAATTAGCCTGAGTAGTACCATTCCATAGGAATCATCCACCATTTGGCAGCAGGACCGACGGATCACTTCTGTCTCAGCCCAGCCCTTTGTAGTGGCAAATGGTCTCCGTGCTCACCCTCTGCTCAGGAGAGAATTTCATCCTCCCTTTGGGTTTGGTAGCAAGACATCCACTCTCCCACAGACCTTATGGGAACCACTAAATCATTTCCCTTGTCTGGAGCAGGCTTGGCACCCTCCTCCCCATCAAACCCCCCTGCAAGTGACCTTTTCCACTCTTTCAACATGAAGGATAAAGGAAACAGAGACTAGCACGTATATAAGAATAGACCCTCAAACCAGAGGTATGTGGGTTTCATTCTGGAGAAATGACTCTGAAATTCCATGGTTATTGTTGTGTAAATGTTGTCACCTCAAAAATGCTCTCAAGGTAAAGAGCAAAATAAATTAAAAAAAAGATCGAGCAATTTGACTCCAGCTGGGGTTACACAGGCACATTTTACTCCAAGGTCAGATTCAGCACTGATAGAAGCTGGAGCAACAGCCTCTGGCTATTGCAGTTATTAAAGCTGAGGTACAAATGCCCACCTTCCTTTGGCAAGAAGAGGTGTTTTGTTTCCCAGAACGAGGAAAATCTGTACCTGCTGAAATCCAAGCAGTGTCAGAACTTCAGGGCATGTGCTCAAAATGGAAATCTTCATTCCCTTCCCAGATCGCCAGGGTCTGGCACAAAGCCTGACTCATTAGGGAGACAGCTCTTTAAGGAACAGGCTGGAAAAAGAGCCCTTTTACTGCAAAATATACTGCAGCTGAACCTGGCCAGGCCACTGAACACTGCTCAGCTGCAGTTTTTTTGAGAGCTTCTACTCAAAGGCAAAACCTCCTCTCTTTACTGCAGTTCTAATCAGCAGGAACATGATCGGTTCCCTTACCAGCATGAGCTGTTTCTCCCCACATCTGCTGCTTCTCCCAGCCCCCAGTGAAAGAGAGAAAAAAAGGAAAAACAGTTTATTAAAGAAAACAAACCCAAAGCCGTGCAACTGCTGTTTTAGCCCCACTGGAGGAGCTTATGTCCAGTTTTACAGGGCCTAACATGTGTTCGATCAAGATCAATTTCTGAGAAGATCTAGATGGAAAACAATCAGGTGTTATCAACAGTATCACTGGAGCAACATCAAAGCCTTGCCTGACTGCATGAGCCTTGATGCACCCC
Organism: Oriolus oriolus; assembly: GCA_013400235.1. Lineage (NCBI taxonomy): Eukaryota > Metazoa > Chordata > Aves > Passeriformes > Corvidae > Oriolus > Oriolus oriolus. The sequence goes on from VXBT01002848.1 coordinate 1,009,914, forward strand.
AGCTGCTCCAGACAGAGCCCAAGGAAAAACTCCAGGATCTGACAGAGGTTGTGAGACACCTTGTAAAGATGGAGAAAATTAGCCAAGCAGGTGCCTGCTGTGGAATGTTTCTAGAAACTCCTGCCTCAGCACTGAGATACATAAGAACAGTAAAAATAAGAAAAAAAATTTTTTTTTTTTTAAATTAAGGATGCATTCATTAAAAAATACTTTTCTTAAAACTAAAATAGTCACAAACAAGGATTCTGGAGATGGTTTGTCCCACAGCTGTTTGTAAGGAAGCGCTCCATACAGGCCCTGGCACTAATCCCTGCTGGACACAGGATTATGCCCACGGCTGTAGCTGGTTTAGAAGAAACACGGCTCTGCTGTAATGACTCAGAGGAAACTCGTACAAATTGTAACTGCTCCTGAACTAGGACATTGTGCAGAGGTCACAGGCCCTGCTAATTAGATACAGCCACAATTAACACTGCCCTGACAGCTGTCAGGTTCTAGGACTCAGTTGGACAGCAGGGCTGTCCCAGTCCTTCTCCCATCTCTGAACAGTCCAGGTTGCCTCACACTTTATGTCACTGTTCTACCTAGGGACAGAGGCAAATGGGCAGGGACAGTGAGGCATCAGACAGCTCTAAAGCCTCTCTAATGGCTTGGTGGCCAGATGCAGAAAAACATGCAGCTTTTATTTCACATGCCTCTTCTTGGGCACATGAAACTCGCGTGTGGAAAAGGTTTAAATGTGGTTTTACATTCTGCTGATAGCCCAGGAGATCCATCCCTAAGTATGGAGGGAGACTTCCAACCAATGCTCAAGGCCCACTTAGTGATAAGACATCCTTTGGAGCTAAGCAACACATCTCACTCTGCCATGTGTCTCCCATCTGAGCAGCTTAGGCTACACAGCAGATTTAATCAGTTCCAGCTGGGACATTTCCTGTCTCCCCACAAGCTGCATTAACCCCTTCTTTCTTTCTTTCTCCGATTCAGAGGATCTTAGAACATAGATAGTTCTCCCAAGCATCCCACAAACAACATTACCTCTCGTTCTTACCATTTTGAACATTCCAGTACCGCTCATGGCTCGTGCAGCACAGGTTTGACTCTGGCACTGTACAGAGCTGGGCTACTAGAGATGCCTGATCCAGGATGAAGTACACTGGAAAAGGATCTTTCCTGCAAATCGCTTAACTACTAGACATTCGTTCTTAAAGATGGCCTTCTTTTTCTGGATTTATATCCAAGCATGTTTTTTGAACTAGATGTCTCTTTTTTTCTCTAAGATACATCCCCAACAACAGAACTAGCCTATCTTAGTCAGAAACTCCGCCCTTCACCCACATCTGCTTCATGTTTCTAGGGCCCAGTACTCCAACAATGTTTGCAAGACAGGCCACCAGAGAAGTAGGCTTACACTTCCTGTGATAACTAGCCAAAAAACAAAGCAGGGCATAACCACCTCTCTGCTCCCAAGGTACATGTAACAGCTGGCATCCCTATGAAGCTGGTCCAGTCAAATCGCACCGAATTCACAGGACAGGCATCCAAATGGGGCAGTCCATCACCTTTCCCAAAGTCAATATACCTTATGAGCCCATCTGGCTTCAGGACTAATATTAACAAGCTGTGCCACTCGCTCTGACCTCTCTATGACCACTAATTCCTTCCTATTCTTACTATCCACTCTTCCCAACATGTATTTGCCAGATTTCCCCCAAGCTGACAGGATATACACAAGTGGTAATCAACTCCAGCTGAGGTGCCTTCTGCTTCCTAAAGCCTGCCTTGGCTACACTGGTATTTGTCCCAGCGTTTATCCACATACCGAGGCCGCACAAACCCCATGACGCATTCCGACATCTCCGGCGGCTCCGCAGCCATGCCGACATCCCAGCGCCTGCAGAGGACCGCATTTTAAAATAAACACAACTTTGCTTACACTGTATCCTGATCTTTCACCAAGGGCTTGGGCTCTGCCCAGGAGGCAGACAGAAAGACTCAGCTGGGCAGAGAGATGGGCTTGTGGTTGAGGCCCTGGTCTGGGAGTTGACACAGCTGGGACTGGACCCTGCTCCCCTGCCATCTTCCTCTGTGACCTTGGACAAGTTGCTGGTTCCTCTGGGCCTCAGCTTTCTCCTCCTGAAAATGTGATGCAGATCTCTTGGTGCACTTTTCCTGTAGGTACTGACCAGGAATTTAAGTCAAAATGGCACTTTTAAATTGCACTTTAACCACAGTTCCCAAATTTTAAACTGGCACTAACTCACGTAGATCCTCTGGCCGAGACATTATAACTTAGATGGATGACGTTGCTGCTAGAAGGGAATCTGCCTTGGAGGACAGGCCTAGAGTTCCAAATTAAATTAATGAATTATGTGGCAAAAAACAATATCCGAGAAAATTCAGTAAGTGCAATATCTTTGCACTGAAGTGGGAATACTCATTTATGGCTAGAAGAAGAGGTAAGGACTGTGCAGAAGTGCTGGCTGCATGAAGAGAATGAGACCTTTGAATAAATAAAGCCATAACCATCATCCTGGAACACATAACCAGGAGTAAAAACTGCGAGGCACATGAAGTGCCCACTTCATTCAGCTTTTGCAAGACCTCAGCTGAATAATTATGCCCTGATTTGGACCATTTAGAGAAATTCCAGGGAAGAGTCATGGGAATGGTCTGAAGTTCAGAAATCATGAGCTGCCAAAAAAGACTGAGAAACTGGGGTTGCTTAAAAGAGAAGAGAAATGGGCTGCTGAAAAAAAGGGGAAAGAATTAATCCATGGTGGTCAGAACAAATAGAAATATGATTAAGTTACACATATTCAGGAAAACATTGGAAGTAAAGGAGTAGTGAAGCACAAGAATGTTTTTCTTGGACAGAACATTTACCATTAGGAGAATTAAGGACAGGTTAAGAGAAAATCTGTAAGGAGTGACATAGTTCGGTTTGATCCTGCTCACGGTGAGAGGATGCCCTAGAAGAACTGCACCCCTCTCAGCTGCATTTTCTTATTATTCTTTCATTTCTGAAGAGATTGGTCACCTATGGAGTCCACACCATGGATACAGTCATCAAATGGATATACCTGAAGCTTCTCAGGGTTTGGGTTTTCCTCAAGTCTGGTTCCAGACCCTCAGTTTTGAGGAAGAGCTTCACCACGAGCATATTCAATGTGGGTGTTTTATTGCTACATTTTTTTAAATGTTTGAAAAAACAGATTTTATCTCTCAAGCACTCTTGGTCAGCAAGATGTGTATGTAATATAAGATGATTGGAGGTATCCACCATATCCACAGATGTGTTCAGCACCTTTATTTTTTAAGGTCACATTAAATGTTCTGCCTTAGTGACCTCATGGTAAAAAACACTGCAGAAATTTGGTTTCATTCAGAACTGGCTGATGAATCCATAGGAGGATACAGTGATTAGTGATTTTGTAATATCTCTAACAGAAGTTTTCCAGAAAACCAAAATTTTGTTTTTTTCAGGAAAATCTAAGTCCTATAACAGAGAGGTTGGACAACTTCATCGTGTTACAACACCGAAAGACTCTAACTCAAAAACCAAAAAGACTCCACGTAGCTGGATCCAAGGAGCCAAGTCTGAACAAAGGGCTTGAAATTTGTTACAAGGAAAGTCATTTATCTGAATATACAAAAACTCTTGCTAGGTGTTAATATCTAATAATTCCTTAGGTGTGAATTTTGAAAGATAAATACATAAATAACCATAGCCCAGTTACTAACTTAGTGAGAGAGTTCTCCATAGTTTTAAGCAAGGGAGGTGTTTTTCAAGCACCAAACCCAACAACTGCTCTCATTCAGCAAGTGGGGGAAAATAGGGACAAATGTCATTAACTGTGCACCGCTAAGCTGCAAGTCCAGTGCCATGGAAGAAAACCTTTTAAAGGCAGATACGTTATGGAGGCAGAGAAGACATGGCTGCCTCTGCAAATACTTGAGGCAGGTATATTTATAGAGACAAACCACTGGTTCCATATCTCCATGCCTGGGTTAACACAACTGCGATCATTCTACAGCCTGGAGAAAAGCTGAGTTGGGGGGCTGCAAATCTGTTTATTGCTCACATGGAATTTATATTCTTCCTATCGATGATTCGGTTACTACTCTACCCACTCTTACATTTAGACACTCTCACACGTTTCAGGAATATGTTGGAGAAATTGCTAGACGGAGCCAGAACAGCAACTGATCTTCGAGCAAGTGCTGAGAACACATCTGTCGGCACAAGGTGCTTGGAGCACCAGAGTAAACCCTGTGATAAACCAGCATGAGAGAGAGTGTGTGTGGAATGTTCCCTCTTCCAAGAGTCTTGCACACAGGTACTGAGAAAGGAACTCTGTTAACAAGCACAATATCATTGCTGAACGATCGCTGCTCTCTCATTGTAACACTCGCAGCTTCCTCCTCTGCTCTGGCCTCATCCGTGGTTTCTAGACTCCTCAAACAGGAGGGGAAACCCTCCCTTCACAACCCCTGCAAGGCCCAGCAGCAGCAAGGAAAGCATTTCCTGCACTGTTGCTGTTGAACCCAGTCTGCAGCAGAGTTGCCTCACTGCACAAGCTCTGCTTCAGCATCTTAACCAATTTCCACGTCAGTTCAGTGACTTTTGGGAGACCACAGTGTTTCTACTGAAACAGGAGAACCAAGAAGACACTTGTACTACTTTATTAGTGCCACTGTGAAGGCTCCACAAGGAATCCAGAACAAAACTGAACCACACACCAATGCATCTCAACAGCTGCAGCTGTATTAAGTGAGAGCAGTCATATCTGTAAAGCACCAGCAAGATGACTTCTGGAGGGAGAAAAGAAACAGCCCTTTTAGATCCCAGTCGAGGACAAAGTGCGTATCTGGGAAGCAAGCAGAAAATCAGAGACACAATGAAAGAAGCATCATTCCCAAAGTAAACTAAGGAAAAAGGAGCACGCACCCCTTTCTCAGGGCATCATAAATAATCAAATAATAATAAAAGGAAAGCTCTGCCGCTTTCCATCCCCATTTAAAAGAAAGAAATATTTTAAAGTATCAAAGTGCAAACCAATCCTGCAATTAAACAGGGGCCTGGGGTGCAAAGAGTTAGATCAGGAGTTCTCTCAGTACAACAGTTCAGGCAAGCTTGAACACTTGGGGATCATTTTTATTTATGTGTTTTTCTCATTGCCCTGATCTTCAGTTCCCTGGAAGGGGAAGAGAGCAGCAGCTATTTCTGGTTCTAACTCTATGACTTAGTTCTCAGAAAAAGAGGAAAACTTTTGGGAAAGGTCAGTGCAAGGCTGCATCTGCTCAGCTGTAAAATGCCTCTAGCCATTTATATGGGTTATACACAAATATTTACTGGGTTTTCAATCAAAAACAAATATTTACTATTCTAATTACAGCAGTACTTGGCAAACATGCTAGTCTGCAAATACAGAGCATCTTCCTAAGGAAATACATCCTCAGCCACTGAAGTTAAGGAGGGCAAAAGAAAAGCCTCTCCTGTGAAGACAGGCTGAGAGAGTTGGAGTTGTTCAGTCTGGAGAAGAAAAGGCTCTGGAGAGACCTTAGAAACCCTCCAGTGCTTAAAGGGGTGACAAGAGAGCTGGAGAGGGACTTTTGACAAGGGCATGGAGTGACAGGACAAGGGAGAACTGCTTCAAACTGAGAAAGGGAAGGTTTAGATTAGATATTAGGAAGAAATGCTTCATCATTAGGGTGGTGAGGCCCTGGCACAGGTTGCCCAGAGAAGCTGTGGCTGCCCCATCCCTGGAAGTGTTCAAGGCCAGGCTGGACAAGGCTTGGAGCAACCTGGTCCGGTGGGAGATGTCCCTGCCCAAGGAGGGCTGGAACTGGATGATCTTTAAGGCCTCTTCCAGTCCAAACCATTCTGTCACTTTATGAATAAGGGATGATTTTTATAATTTCATTTCCATCCCTGAATGTCAACCAACTCAAACAGAATAAGATCTGTTTAGTGCATGCTGAAATGCGACTTTGACCGCATGTCACGAACTGATGGAAAGTTTTGCTTTCCCACTCTGCTCTCTATGGCTGAGGGTGCAGAGCACACAGTAGTAGCTTCCAAGACATCAATATATTAGAAAGGAAACCCCTACATGTTTTAATAACCCACAGCTACAAAACTTCACTAGAAATGGCAAGTGTTGTGATCCTTAATTGACCACGGCAGATTTGGAAAGCTGGAGAAAGTGCTACAACAGTCAGACTGAACTAAAAAAGTTCAGCAGTCCTTTTTGCTCTAGCTAATGTTTCAATACAGAGGAAAAACTTGAGAGCTCCTCCATTTACAACATCTAACAAGTTTTGGTTATGGATGACTAAGCCATTGATTTCTACTCTGGAATACTTCATAAAAATGTCTTTAAATATTCAATAAACAGTAAGGTTTAATTTAAAGTGATCAGTTTTACACAAGTAACGGAGCACAAAATGGAAGGTTATAAAAAATTAGCTGCCCATACATATTCATAGTCATGCAGTAGGCGAAAAAGTAAATAGCATTCAGCAACATATACAGACAGGTCCCTGATCATCTTAGTCCTTATAGTTTGGGACGCAATGAGGTCTTCAGGCTTTGAAAGCCTCCATTAAATCCTTTAGCAGAGCAACCTGCTCCCCAAATAAGTCTAAGATAACCCTGAATTAAGGCACATACCAACCTAACCAATACCTTTTCCAGCTGGTGTGCCCACAGCACACTATCCATCACCAATAATGGAATTGTGCATAGAGGTTTGAGGTTAGACAGCCTTAGATTTCTTTCTTCCTTCATCTCACCATAGAAATCTCAAAAAACCTGAGCAGAGGGAAGGGGAGGGAGTTGCTCACTTTGAATCATTCGTTACCATAAACCTGATGACTTGGACTCCAGTTTGGGACAAGTGTGTCATGAGACCTGTTGAAAAAAGGTCTGTTTCAAATAGACACACACCCATCTGGATGGTCCTTCTGGTTTTGTCTTCATTTTAGGTTTGGTTTGGCTCTCCTGGCGCTTGTTATTTCACTTTTCAAAAAAAGCTGCCAAATGTGGACAGCGGGTGTGTCTTGTTGACATCTTGCGGTCCGCACAATATGTCCATTTTGCTGATTGTCAGAGCAATATGATTAAGACCTTAAAATCAAGGGAGATTTTAGCCTGTGACATGTGTTGAACAGCAGCAGTATTTGTTGAACAGCAGCAATTAAGCCTCATTTCAACAGTCAAAGATGACCACCTCCATCACTCTTCCTCAACCACCCGCCCTCAGTCCCCAGCTGTATCATTTGTCTGGGTCCTCCTTCGCCAACCGTGATTAGGCACAGCTCCAGCCAGAGCAATACCAGTAACCAGACGGAGCTAAACCCAAGGTCCTTCCAGCCCAGTACCCTGTGTCCAGCCACAGCCAGGAAACAGCTGTTTAGGAACAGAAACAAGGCAAGTGAATTATCCTCCTTGCGGTATAATCTCCAAGTAATCAGCAGTTTAAGGAAATATTTCCTGATTTCCAGAAGTAGACTGTTCCCACAAGATTATGTACATCCAAGGCTTGGTGTTCCCTCCCAGCCAACTGGCAGAGGTTGGATCTTCAATCTGTCAACCCTGAAACACTGCAGAATAGGCCAAATTCTCTGCCAGTAAAAAAACCAGTGACATTTCACCAGTGTGAAAGATATTAACATTATATGAGTTCTTTGGAGTCCTGTCTGAAAATGAAAGCATCCTAGGGCCCAGTTCTCATGCAGACAGAGGATCTTTAAATCATAATAGCAATAAGGAAAAGATTAGAAGCAATCCAGAATTTTAGTTGGCTGCCCCTGAGAAGCCTTAGCCCAAGTTCAAGAGAGGTTTCGTTATGAATTTAAAAGCTAATAGATAACCCCCAAACATTAATCTCCTTTTAAGCACCAAACATTGGACACAGTACTAAGAAAACCAAGGTTCAGATGTGCATATATAAAAGAAATTAAATTAAAGTGTTGCAACTAACTATCCACATGGCTAAAGTGATTTACTGCAGCCATGAATACAGCCAAGCACCGATAGGAAGAGTAGCACACACGGTAAAATGATATGGCATGGTATGATATTTATTAATCTTTTCAAGAATTATTTCAGTATAAATGACTTCAGTGACTCAGAAAATCCCTGCCAAAGTAGTGTAACATATATCACACACCACACACAGAGAAAGGGACCAAGGTATGGGATACTCTTATTAAAATCACAGAATATTTTAAGTAAGAAGGGACCTCTGGAATTCATCTACTCCAACCTCCAGTTCAAAGCAGGTGTAATTAGACCATGCTGCTCAAGAGACTTGTCTAGTTGAGTCTTGAACATTTCCAAGGCCAGAAATTCCACAAAATTTAAGTCATGATGTTAGAAAAATCATTCCATTGAAGTTGCAACTGTCAAACACCATTATTCCTCCATTACAGCGTGCATGTTACATTTACTACTTCCCACCATTTCTGTTTCTTATTGCTGTTCTGCTGACACTCCAGAAAATTATTTGATGAAGAAATTCTTTGCAGAGGCCTCCCTCAGCTTCTGGAGCTGATATGAAGGGGAAAAGGACAGGTTCCTACCTCAGCATTAGTCACTTGAGCCAAAACATTTGTCAGAAAAAGCATAAAATGAGACAGTATGAGTATATACACTTCTAGTGAAGGATTCAGAACTTCCTAATGGATTGCAGGTTTTGGGATACAGCACCATCACTCTGGAGGGGCGCAGGAAGAGGCAGGCAACAGCTACAAGACAGCCTGAAACCGCACTCCAGCCCATCCACAGCCTGGCTCACACCCCACGGCAGAAGTTCCTCAGACCTCTACTGAGATGTTGTTACTGGACAAACCCTCCTTTTTCTTCAAGCAGATTCAGTGATCTGCAGGCAGAAATGATCTCCTGCTCCAACCAGAGGTTTGTGGGATTCCATCTTAACAGACCACAACATTATTGTGTAAAAGCAAAACCAAAAAAACCCAAACAAAGTCCATCAAGAAGACTTCAGGAGTGGCCAGGATAAGTCACCAAGTGGTACACTTCAGATAATAAACCAGCTTCTGGACCCACGTACACACTGCTCAGCATCCCTGCTGATCCACAAAGGAACAGAATAACTTCAAAAAGTTCTGGGTTGGATGAACTATTTCCATCCTCCTGTCCTGCCCAAACCATAATCTGTTTCAAAAGGAAGGATTAATTGCATCAGGCATCGCTCAGAGCAGGCAAAACATCCCTAGAATTTCCATTGTCCTAGACATTTCACCGCACAACATAATTCCTAACACTCCTTGGACTGTGTTTCTCATCACTCTGCAAGCTCCATTGGTTGGGAGGGATAACTAAATACCAGTGGATAAGAGCAATTAAATGGAACAAAGAGAAGGAAGATCCTGTAACTTTAAAATGCCTCTCCCATTTTCCTCAAACTCCCACCCCTCACTCTTATAATGAAAGGAAGGCTATCTATGAAGCAGAAGCCAAAAATTAACTTAGCAATGTATTAAAAAGTTGCAACAAAAATCAGGTGGAGGAAACACATCCTCAGCTCAGTATGCGAAAGGCAGGGAAGGATTCTGGTGCCTCCCCAAGCACAGAGATGGGGAAGGCTACTGAACTCATCAGTGCTACAGCCACCACCATCACTGGTTTGATTATACAAATTTTTCCAGTCTCTCATTTCAGTCAAGTTTTCTAACATGTGGCCCAAAGTCTTGCTCAGGTCATAGATTTCACAGAATATCCTGAGTTGGAAAGGACTCCCAAGGATCACTGAGTCCAGCTTTTAAGTGAATGGCTTGTACAGGGATCAAACAGAGATTGAACCCACAATGATCAGAGAGAAGAGACTTTTGCACAAAATGATTTTTTCTGGAATAACAACCCATTGGTCATCACTTTGCACATGATGATGACAAGCCACAGTTAATGCTCCAGGAATTAAGTGCATCTTAATTAACCTGGGTAACTAAAGAAAAATGCAGTTTTACATCCTAGAACAAAGGACTTCAAGCCATTCGTTCTGGTCATTAACAACAGCATGTCCCAACATCTGTCTTAATTCTTCAAAGTGCAACAGAAATGAAGGTCAGGCATTCGACACTTGCAAACTCATCTGGACCAATAAATGTCTGCAGATTTTGGTGAACCTGCTTAAAAAGCATGTCTAAGTGATGTCACCCTTTCCCAGAACCTGCAGTATCCCGGGATTTACAACATCCTCCTTGTACTGGAATCAAAGCACTGCTGCTTGTTCCGATAAAAGCTGTAACTTCACAGACATTACCCCAACAACATGCCATCAGTTTAACAAAAGGCTCAAATATCAGACTGCATCACAAGACTCAGCCTCATGTTTCCTTCCTGCTCAGCTGCAGGGAGCGCTCACTGGTGAGCCACAGGCAGAGGGCACACAGAATCACTAAGAGCAGGCTGGCAGGTTCACCACAGCTCTGCAGGGGTTATGTATGATCATTTATGCACCTGCTTGGATACAGAGCCATAAAATAAAGCCATCCGGTGCCCATCATCCCTGCCAAGGGTATTGCAGACTGTGATATCATCCCAAACAAGTCTTGGGGCTCTAAGAGCCAATACAGGCCCCCTAAGACTCACTGTCCATTCTGAATTACCTATTAATGCTGCATCACTTCCAGGAGCTGAAGTGGATCTCATCTGGGAGCCATTTGTAGACAGGTAACAGCAAATGGGCTAATCAAGACCCCAGACATTCAAAGGAGCATTTTCTTGAGGAAAAAGCAACCTCTGATCTCTCACCCAGCCCGTCAGCAGGGTTTGGTTTCTCTCCTTGCTGCCTTCCAGCTGCACCAGGCAGAGCTTGCCAGGCCCCATTCCTCTGCCTCTGAGGACTCACTGGACAACCAAGGCTGTAATCACATCACCGAGTCTGTCAGTCTTACTCCTTGCTCTCAGTAGTGCAATCTTACTCCTTGCTCTCTTCCCTTTTCCAAGGGGAAAAAGTTCTGAGCTATCAGGAAACTTTGTGCAGAGCAGCTGAACTCCATTCCTCGCTGCTTCCCCACGCTTTCTTCTTCCTCAGGAGGCACCCTCACAGCAGCAGCTTTCATCCAGGCACTATTCCTCAGTTTAACATCATCACCCTATAAAAAGGTCTCTACCTCAAGCTCAGAAGTGCTCCAGCTCGCTCTCATAGAGCAGTATATTCCCAATTCAGCCTTTCCTCAGCTTACACCTCTCCATAAAAGCAGCATCAGCACACTACTTACACACTAGCCTTTCCCTACAAGCCCAGCTCCTTCCTTACTACAAAACCTAGTGCAGGTGTGGCAGACTGAGCAGGGCTGGCCACCCTTAAAAGGTGCAAACACCTCCCACATCCTACCAGTGACTACAGGGGATTTGCTTTCAGATTGCTCTAATACAGCTGCAATAAGGAGAAGGGGAAAAAAGTGTATTTGGGTATGTTTCAGGCAGCCTTCTGATTCACAAGAATCAAAATTATTTTTAGAGTGTTCTTTATTTGAAATCGAAAAGCTCCTTTATTTAAGAGCAGCAAATAATCAAGAACAAACCTAGACAGCTGAGGGAAAATTAGGTAGTGATGAACAAGGTGTTTTTAATTACATGGGACTGGGCTGAAGTAGCCTGTTTTAGCACTTAACTAAAGGAGTATCTTCCTCTCCTTGCAATGTGAATGCTAATATGGCATTTGCAGGCGAGATGGAGAAATCATGTGTTCCCTATTTACTGTACCAAGAGTTTCGATGGGTGGCATTGGAGCAGGCTAATCCATGTGCCCCGGGCCTGGGCTGCCAGTGCTGCTCATCAGCCTTCTCATGGGCAGGGCTGTATCCTCAGGGCCTCCACACAGTGACAGTAAGGAATTGTTGAAGCCATTCTGCCTCTTTCTAGGAGGTTTAGTCACACCAAAAAGGTGTGGAAAAGGCTTTGTCACTCACAGGGTCCTTGCCCAGTTGAGAGGAGTGGCACAGGCACTGCAGGCTGCCCTGAAGTCTCTTCCCAGTTGTCAGATGCAGTCAAACTCCAAGCCTGCACCTCCTATCCCACTCAACAACAGCACAAGCAGTAAAGGGAATGCTTGTGATTTTTTTAAAGGATTCATTTCTGCTGGAAGGTAAAGCAGGGAAGCAGAATTGTAATATGTGTTCAATTATGGCACCCAAGACCAAGCTTAACAGGAGCTGATAGAAGTCTTTTCATTGACTTCACTTGGCAATGAATCAGGCTCATCCTTAGACGAATTCCTTGTTTTCCCTTCAGATCCCTTAGCAGCCTTACAGCATTAGAATCACGTGGGTGGTAATATCTTTACCTGTACATGATCAATTCATGCTGCCATTAAGGAAATGTAAATCATGAAAGGTGACAGAAGAAATTAAACTTTCTGCATGTTCCGTAACACAAATCCTCCCTGTAGCATTCTGTCCTCTTTCTGGGTGAGAACAGACTTTCTCCTATGGCTGCTTTTTCCCAAAAAGCAGCTCAGACTGGCGGATCAGTGCCTAAAGCAGGACAAAATCTCTGAATAGCTGCAGTACTTTTAAAACCCAGGCTTTCAGGGGTCATGGCAACACAAATGCTACCTGTGAATACCATCGTCCTAAACCCAGGAAAGGAAAACATTTAAGGTTTTCAGTTTGCACAAACAACCTTCCGTCATCTTGGCAACTTCGTTCCATCTGGAACATCCTGTCTTCATATTTCAGAAAATACGGAATGAGGGAGGACAGGAAATATTAAGAGTTCACGAATGAATTTTTGAAAGTTCTTTGCGTCAGAATGGAAATAATTTTCCTTCCCACTCCTTTTTGCCCCCTCTACCACCACATGCTACAGTATTTTCCATCTCGTTGCGCTTTGTATTTGACCTCTTGGTGAAAGTCAGGAAACATCATCCACCTAATTCTGAGCACCTGCACAGCTGCAGGTGTGAGGGGAAACACCTCATTGAGAGGGTCAAGGAACTCTCTGCTGATTTACAATATTAACACCCATCATATCCAGAAAAAGCAGCCTGTGTTCATCGTTAATGCAGTGGTAGAGGGACATGTCAGAAATGCAACTCGTGGTAGTAAAGGTGGTTATGGCTGTTTCATTTTTGAGAAAGGAGGTAATCCTTCGTTTCAGGATGGTCTGGTCTGTATTGTCAGCAAACTTTGTTCTCTTTTGAAATCTTCCACTTTTCTGCCTCGACCTAGACTGAGGGGAGAGCACACACACGTTCCCTCGGAGTGCATGGGACATGCTGCACCGCCTTCAGCAGGACTGACCACGCACACCATGTGCTGCCTATAGTACATTTGCAGGGCTTTTTCTGTTTAACTTTTAAACTGGACTCATATGAGACTCTCCCCAGCCAGACACCTCATTAAAGCTGACAGATTTACAATCCCCAGCTTGCAGTTTCTGGACTGTGGGTGGCCTTGGCCTTGGCCAACTTGCGAAATTTTGCATGCCACCATTTTCCAGTTGTAGAGTACGAAGATGAAGAATCCTCCTTACCTCCCATACACAGCCTTGCTGCTCAGAGTAAAGCACTAATATTTCAAAGAGGACCTGCCTGTTATGACATGCCCCTCCACTGATTGTAACAATGGAACCCCGACCACAGCTGGGGCTCCTAATAAAAATAAATTAGTGCCGCTGTTGTAAAAACAAATAAATAACACTAATAACTGCAGGAGAATTCTGTCAGCACAGATGATGGGCAGGGCTGTCACAGTATTTATTTACTACGTTTCCAGAACTTTGCTGTTGACCTTTTACCTTCTAGAAACAGCCATGCTACAGAAACCTCCCTGAAGAACAGTCTCTGTCTCCCCACACAAACAGCTGAGAACCCTCTGGAGAGCTGCTAGTGAGATATATGCACTGTCTGTCAGTGGTGAAGGAGTCAATTCAACCCCACGAGTCAAACAAATGCACTTTAAGAGCATCTAATGTTTATATTGGCTTTGTGTCTGCAACGCTATTTTGAGAATGGTCTGCCTAAGGCATTTTTCTCATTTCCAGACTGAAAGGTACTTTAATGGGGCCATGCCTGCAATGGTTTAGTTCCTGTGTTGGGCTCCTTGCCGAGGCTTCCACCTGCTTGTTTAATGGCAGAGCTTTTCAACTGCTCTGCACGGGGTGATATCTGGACTTTGAGGACTCTGCAGCGATTGTGCTGCCTGGTATCGTGTGCTGCACCCTCCTCCTGTCCCCAGGCTGAGAGCAATCAGAGCTGGGCAGAGCAGGGAAGGAGTAAGAAAAAGCAATATTTACACAGTAAACTTTCCAAGCGTTCAGGAGAGAATGGCTTGCAGATGTATATGTTTAAATGACATTTACACTCCCATTGTTTCCTTTAACTTGGTGCTCATCTTACTCTGGGCTTCTTCGGATGAAAAAAACAATACTGCTGAGAGTTGTGTTCTTGGTGAGAAATAACACCCTTCCCCTTCACTCTCAGATGTACTAAGTGCTAATGAAAAAAAGAAATCAGCGTTGTGGAATTGTGTGTTTAGTGGGGAGGTCTCCCTTACATTTGTGAGCATAAGTCAGCTGGGTCCTTTTCAGCCAGACTTCATGTACCCGGTACAGGGGTTCAGAGCAGAGCTGGCACAACATTTGAAATCACTCATTCCAAGGCTCCGGAGAGAAGGACAAAAGTAAGGAAATCTCAACACAATGTAATATTCAGGCCCATTTTCCCCTCGGCAAAGGCATACAGATGAACCAAACCTAGTATTTCTTTTCTAAACTGGCAGTCCAAGATTTCTACTTTCCTTCCTCAGTAATCTTGGTCACACCTAATGCTCTAGGCTAGCAATGAAAAACAGCATCTTACAGTTCTGGAAGTCAGCAGACAAAATAAAAACAATTATCTTCTTCAATTGCTGACTGCTTATTTCTTGAATACCTCTGTGGATATGGGACATTGCAGTATATTAAGTCACATCGCTCTGAGAGTGGGCCAAGCACCAGGAATCAGCACTGCAGGCAGCAAGAGCTCATTACTGGAAGCCAGTGCTGGAGTTAAGGGCTGTTTTCTTCCACATGTGCAGCCAGGAGGGCAAGGGGAAATGCCACCAGACACTTCCAGTTTCCTCTGTGTTAGTGCTTTCCTTCTACACAAATACTTCATGTGTGAGGGCTGACAATCAGCAATTTGAGCAAAGGTCACTGGGAAGACATAATGCTACCTTTTCCATAAATAATTAGGATGTTGTACAGCCACTCATAGTCCAGTCTATCACTCAGCCAAGCCAAGGACTATGGAGACTTTTGCAGGCTTTGCAACACCCTTGCCATTTGTTAACATCTCCACAGAAAAATTCTGTTTAATTTACCCAGTGGTCTCTTCCCAGATGCTATGATACTTTGGCATCCCACTCTGCAACATCTCTATTTTTGATTTTTTGTCTTGGAAATTGGTTTTGTGGTTGAACCACATTTTTTTCTCACTTCCTATGATTGACATATGATCTGAGCTTGGCTAAAGGAAAGGGACATTCTGCATAACACATCATCAAGAGAAAACCTGTCCCGGACAAGGAATTTGTATGGACTTGGTCTGACTGGTAAAGAAGGTCAGAATGAAAACATACGACACGTAGAGAAACAGCCTTACGAGATTAATGTGAAGGCAGGAAGAGAAATCAGATGTCTGTTGCAATGTAGTCCTCCATCTGGGGTCCTTTCCACTCCTTGGGGCTTTGCTGAACTGACAATCTGCACACCAACCCCACCTGAAAGACCTGGTCACCCCAGGGGTCACCTGGGTGCTGCCCTGTACACAGCAGGTGACAAGTCCCAGCCCACAGCCCTGCTCAGGCTCCAGCTGAAGAGTGTGAAATAAGGGCTGAGGTGTCTCCTCCCATGGTGACACGTGGGATCTGTCTGTCCTGAGATGGAGAGTGAGTGATTCTGCTGATATTTCTAATAACCCAGCTCCTGATGCAGTCTGCTCCTCTTGGTGCCACATTGAAATCATTGCAGAATTACTTCACAGAAATCCAGAAGTACTGATTAAGTACAAGTTGGTGCACGGTTACAAACCGAAATATGACCAGGACCTGTAAAGTCATTCCTTTCACAGCTGAGGAAGCTTCTTATTACTCTCATTCAAAATCAGTATCACACCATGGGGACCTGAATTACACAGTGTCAGTGAGCGAAGAACTGTGCCCTCTGAACCCAGCAGACCTAACCAGGACTCTTCAGGATTGCTTTTAGTACATTTTCTTTTCAGATGCCTTTGCAAAATAGCGAGTACCTGGTAAAGAGAAAGCAATAATATGCTGAGAATCAAGTTAAATCATTCCTGTGAAGAATCTTCATAGGTATGTATTTAACAGGCATCAGGAGTGAAAGATCACACTGGATTCACTGCAGATCAATATTTCTGCACACACGTGAACTGCTGAAAGTACATTGCACAACCCAACTGTGTAACACAGCAGAAAACCAGCTCCACTTGGTTCATTTTACAAATTCCAAATGTTATTTTTCACCAAAACCTTCTCCTTATTGTTTTTTTCTTTTTAAACGAAACTGTCATTCACTACAGGACTGAATGGAAATGATCAAACTGCAGTCACTGGGAAGACTTCTGTACATGTTGGATCGGATTCTACTGGAGTAGCTTGAAGCAAATGTTTATATATACTTCCAGTGAGTTTATTTTCTTAGGGTGAATGAAAATAGAAACTTCTTGGAGCAGGGAATGGAGAAAATCAGCTTTCCACGGAAACCACAACTGAGAAGAATTTGATAACAGTTCAGAATAAGGAGTACTATGATATTTTAGTTTCACTAAAAACTTATCTTCCTTCGCACCTTATATACTTAAAATTGCTTACCCACAGGTTGCCTTCATGTGAGCACTCTGAAATACTGATTTTAGCAGAGGTATTTTGATGTTTTACCAGCATCTTGGGAAACCGAGTCTGAGCTATTTTAGGCAGAAGTCAAAGCCACTTCATTTCCAACGCCTCAAGAAATAACAGAGCAGCCAATTATTTCCTTCTCCCCCTTACAGCACATATGAAATTAGCAATATCACCCAATCACATGTCAAAGCCACAAAACCACTTTCTAAATAGGTTCAATATTTAGCCAAGACTGCAAACATACCAGAATAAAGGAAGCTGGAAGTCATGCTACGTCCAGCACTTTGCCCAGTTTCTATAATTCCATCATGTCCATTCAGCAAACAGGCAGGTAATGTGTGCTGTTGGCTGATGAGGAGCAAAAGATATGTTCTGTGAGGCTTCAAGGCTTGATGTAGAGGTTTTAGTGTTCTTTCCTAAACCTAAAACATCTTTTCACCCTTCCCTTTAAGGCACACTACAGCATCCTTGCTCAGTTCTTAACAATCTGCCCCTGACACAAGGAACCAGGGAGGAAACTGGACAATCACTTGACCAAAACCTGCTGTTTTCTTCCACTGAAGAGTTTCGAGCATTTGGGATTCCTCACTGAGAGGGAAGCAAAGAGGGGGCTCTGCCTCGGCAGAAGAGAGAGACATCAGCAGGAGCATGAAACATTTGTGGCAATTTGGATTGGCCAAAATACCAATGTCATCAGATGGATGTGAGCAATCTCCAGTGCAGAGTGAAAATTTGAGAAATAAGAAAATGTTTTTGAAACCTGTTTATTTTAAATAAATAAAATTTATTTTACCTAAGACTGTAGAACACCTGGTGCAAATGCCTCAGTTTCTGTTACCTCTGTACTGACTCTGAATCCTGCTCTTACAGACTCCTTTCAAGAAGGGAATGTAAAATGCCTACATGTCCAGTCACTCCCAAACTTTTCATTTGGTTCTCACTGAGAGGATGCAGTGCTCAGGGAAGTGAGTCCCAAACACAGATGGGACCCATAAGAGTGACTGGAATCCAAGGAGTAACAAATTAGAAAACACCCCAAAGAATTATTTCTCCTATTGAAAAATAAGAAGTAATTACATTCTTATTATTCTGCAGGAAAAACTGATTGCCTCGGAATTCTCACAAGGAAAAAAAATTACATCCAAATACCTTTTTGGATGTCAATATCCATGTTGGTAAATAAGTTAATCCCTTCTATAGTTGAAGGTGAATAGCTCTGGATGTGTTACAGCATCTGCATTGCTAAAAGCTGCTTTTCTGGCCAGACCTCTTCACTCATAAAACCGTGCAGTATCACAGCAGCCCCTGCAGTGCAATTCAGACACCAATCAGGTCCTGGGGGAGAGAATAAAACAGGAGAGGCTTGCCACTACGGGTCCCATGGGACAACACCACAGAACAGATGCAGATATTTACTTCTGTTGTAACAAAATCCCATTTTCTGATGGGGAAAGATTTGGTCTGGATTGTCTTTTCTGGCCTCATTTATTGTTTGAGTACAAAGCTACAGGAGGAATCACATTCATTTGTTTTGATACATGAGAAACAAAAGGCAATTGGTCTAGTTTCATTTCATCTGTGTGAGAAAGCTTTTTGTACTGTCAATAAAGTATCAAGTCTTGATTTGTGCCAAGCTCATAATAAAATTGCACACCAACAACACTTCTGTTTGGAAATAAGGTCAAAGGTGGGAATGACAGGCACGAAAAGACACATCCACAAAGTCAAGACCATGACTTGAAAAGCCAAATAATAAGTTAACAGCCCTGAAACCACAGCTCTCCATGACTTGTGCACGGTGTATGGAAGGACAGACTGGTTTTGACTAAACTGCCTCACTCTGCCAAGGAGTTATTTCTCATGAAAACTCCTCAGAGCTTTTCAACCCACAAAAAAACTTCCATTATATTATCTTTTCATTCAGATTTGGAACTGAGACAAACAGCAGTTTGTCAGGTTTTTTCAAGATGGAAATTCTGGGGAAAGTTGCTCAGCTCTTTTTGTCAGCTGTCATGGAAGACAAATGATTGTCTAAGCAGAAATATGCCAGGGCTTCCTCCGGGGTGCTTTGGCTGAGATCAGCTTTAGGATTGTCCTCTTACCAAGCACTGTCACAAAGCACCTTTGTGACTTCTGCTGGACAGCTCCAGAGGGCCAGCAAGGAGAGAGGCAAAACTGGGAAAGGTGAAAACAGTGGCACAGATCCACATACAGCCAGTTCTGCTGCTGCTAACTATCACAACACTGAGGAAATTCCTCTGTTTCCATGGGATCCTCTAATGGCTGTGCAGTTTCTGTAGGGTCAGGCAGAATTCTGCAAACAGGCTTTAAAAAGTTCAAGTTGTTCCATGCATGCAGGTCACAGCCTTTGTAATTTGTTCATTTATTTTATAGTAAACAATATGTTTTCTCAGTTATTTACCAACAGTTGCAGAAGCTGCTTCTCTGTGCTCCCTTGCCTGAAGATCAGGAGTGGTCATCACATATTTCTCACAGATTTTCTTCCTG
The DNA here is from genome assembly GCA_013400235.1 of Oriolus oriolus. Taxonomy (NCBI): domain Eukaryota; kingdom Metazoa; phylum Chordata; class Aves; order Passeriformes; family Corvidae; genus Oriolus; species Oriolus oriolus. The sequence goes on from VXBT01002848.1 coordinate 1,029,303, forward strand.
GATTATCAGTAACACTCTGTGTAAAGATCCTTTGATAAAAAAGGACCATACAAATGGGCAGCACTGAGATGGTTTTAACAATCCATACTGCACATCCCTAGAGGAAATAACCAGATGCTTTTTCACTGGGATTCAGTGAAGGAGAAGCATTCCCAGAAGCTTCAGACAGCAGACTGGATACTTGTCAGGGCCCCCGGTGCCTGTGCCTTCCATGCACACTGGAAGTTCTGCCATCAGAGCAGGCAATTCCTCTGTGTGAAAAACAGAGCAGGAAAAGGACACCAAAATCACTGGGACTTTGGGCATGGTTCAGCTCCAGAAACTGCTGTGTTCAAATTTGCCTTCTCCAGGGTATTAACCTGCCACCTGATCAGCACCTGCTCCAGCTGAGAGGAGGATCATCTCTATTTCTGCAGGGCATAGGGAGACACATCTAGGAAAACACAGGCATGGCCAAAACTGCACATGCAGAAAAAGACTTCCTTTTTCCCCTTCCCCCAACTAAAGATATCCCCAAAGTCAGCAAGCTGAATACTTTCCAATTCACATTGGGGACCTTCCTTAGACCTTTCTGCCTTCTTCAAAATGAACCTTCTTTCCCTTGCTGCAAAACCCTTTTCTGAGGTTGTTTTTCAGCTGTGGAACAGGCAATGAGATTTACTTGTTTAACAGCACTGTACACACACAAAACCCCAAGGCATTTGCATAATCCCCCTTCTCTCCTTAAGATCTCCTTCAAAATACCCCAGGCAGGACCTCACCATCACAGGGTACCTTGAGGAGAAGCTGAGATTCCACTTGCAAAGCAGGATGTAAATATGGGAGCAGCAAAGCACGGTGCCCCTCTGTAATATCCTGGAGAACACAACAATACTCTGGATAACACGACTGTTCTCCTTAACCCTCCCCCTCTACATCCACATCCCAGCCATCTCTTTCAAAGGGCAGAGTCTCAACCCAGCTGCTGGGCCTGTCCTTAGGCCAAGAGGCTACATCTGGCAGAGCAGCTCTACATGTCTCTGATTTGGGCATTCCCAAAATAATATCATCTCCTCTTAGCCTCTGTTCCTGTCACCACCCAAGCACAAAATCTCTGCTGTTCCTCTGTAACTCACAAGGAATCCTGGTTTCAACTTCTCTTGTGATCATCACTCAGAACCAGGAATCCAGGCCATTCCAGCATCCAGCCTGGAAACCGACTTGTTACTAGTGACTGACCCAACCTCAGAAATAACTTTTGGTCTCTACTGTATGTCCCAGGACTATTTTTTGAAGGATTATTTCCTTTACACACCCACTTGCATGCTGAGAATCTAACATTCCTTCCTATCAAAACCTGGGCTGGGCTCATAACCTTCCAAACAAATCATCTCCAAGCTCCTACTAATCATTTATTTTTCATCTCTACCACAGAAATTAGCCCTCTCTGGTAATTTGAACCTGGATGACATGGAAATTTTGAATAGATTTAATTTCATTTTTGCTCAGCGAGTGTCCTGTCCACGGCTGGTGAGAAGATGGGTGAGTTTTTCCAAAGTGAAAGATATTACACACTCTCTTACTTATTTCAGCGTGCACATCCACTGATGATGCCATTTTCCCAAGGTAAAAGGCCCCTGAGTATTTATTTTTCAGTCACAGATGTCCCAACTATTTGCATGGAACATACATTGTAGCAGGATGATCTCTTGGCATAACTAGTGACACTGATTATATTTAACTATTTTTTCCAGTTCTTCCTAGTGACCTAAATAGCTCCAAGCTGAAGATTTCACATGAAAAATGCAGGATGTACTTCACTTAACCCTGTGAAAACATGATGCCAGTATCTGGATGCATATCCAACTTGCCATTCCCTGAAATCACTAGGAGAGTGTGACAGGAGTACCCCAACCCTCCAGGCAACACATGACATGACAGATTAAATCCTCGTCTAGGGCAGAGAGCAACTAGGTAGGGTAAACTATTCCGACTGCTTTATAGATATTTCCTGCCTCCTTCCTCACAAACTGACACGAGGGCTTTAACAAGGCTGAAGCTCTGGAACAAAGATGAGACCTTATCCTATACAAGAAATACGCTCAGATTGTATTCCAAGCCTTCACTGTATTCAGCTGCCATGATTCCACCTTCCCATCCTATGCTCAGACACACTATTCCTCATCTCCAGGAAATCCAAAGGATATTGCAGAGCATGGATTTCTTGGCTGTCTTTCTTCCCAGCTCTGCCTGCAAAACTGACACATTTTCAGCATTATTTCTGCCGAGGCTGTCACTCCCCAGCACAGGTTATCCTGTGCTAAGCACTGACACACTCACTGGCAGTCTCTGGAAAACATTCACAATCCCTGCAACAACTTACTGAACTCATATAAGCATCTCTTGAGTGAATCTAATGTTAAATTTCTTACAGTTGTCCTTCAGTCCCTTTTTTGGCATTCCTGAAATATATCAATGTACTGACACCAGAACTTACTCCTCAGTAGGGCAAATACTTTAGGAGCAGATGACAGCACTGGCCAGACACAGTTGGCTTTGTACTTCCCATAAGATCCAAAGGGTTTTCCAGTTTAACTATGAACAATACAATGAGACCCTTTCCTAGCCTTTCAAAGCAATCCCTGCCTTGAGAAAATCAGCAATGAGTTCCTCTGATCATGTTAAACTTCAAACTCTTAATATTACCCTAACCATTACACTATCTAAAATGGCAAACTTATCTTGTCCTGTTGGTCTTTGTCAGAGGGTTTGGATAGTTATCCAACTTGCATTTAGTACTTTCAGTCCCTTACTGCCTAGGAGATTTCATTCAGTCCCAAGATCACTAAAAGTTTGAGTTTTTCCTCAAGAAGAAATTCCTAATGCTTTGGGCCACATCCACTTCCCCCTCTGCCAGCAACTGTCTTTGAATTCTTATATTATTATCTCCACAAACTGAACTACATCTCTAGGACATTTCTAAAAGGAAAATATTCATCTCATCTATTTTAGTTCCACCACAGTCAGAGGGGCATGGCCCAATGTCCACAGCAGCACTCCCTGCAGAGGCTATTTGCAAGATGTATCCCTTCCATGCCAACACACAAACCCACATCCTGGACTCCTGGTGGACTGCTTCCTCACAGCCTTCCCATTCCTACACCCAGTTCTGGGCTGCAGCTGCTCCTTGCTAGTCCCTGCTGGCCTTCCCTGCCTCACTCCAGCAAGTGGGAGGTGGCAGGAGGAGCAGCTGGTCAGGCAGCCACAAGGCCACTGCTGCTGTTAGCAGAGAGAGCACGAGCCTGTCAGGCCCAAAGAGGCTGGCACAGCCAGGGGCAGTGACAGTGCCTGAGAATGAAAAGTCATCTCACCCCCTGCCAAGCTTCCTGTGACTCTTCTGGAGGTGATTCAGATGCTGCCACAGCCCTTGCATAGTTCCCCATGAGCCAGTTACTGTCTCAACGTGGTGCTTCAGTGCTAAATCCCCACCCCATGCCAAGACTGCCTGAGCAGATTGTTCCACAAGCACGAGCTTTGCAACCCACACCCCACTGTGACTTCTCAGCTGCAACCACAGCCAGAGGTCACAAGCCATTGTACACAACCACCTTCCCCAGGGATCTGTCTCATTCCTGGAATCACTGTCAGAGCATCTCCTGGGTTAGGTCACAGCAGTTCAGTACGGCCAGCCTGAACAGGAGGGCACAGTTTCAAGCAGACTAGAGAAAAGATGAGGAGATGCTCTAGAGGGTGGTCGGTCCCAGTCATGAGCACTTGGCAGGGTGGCAGGCTCCAGACCTGTATCACAGCTTTGTGTTCAGGGCTGTGCCCCAGACAGACCGGCCGGAACATCAGAGGGTCACGTAGCTACTGTCCCCATTTGCACAGAGACACAAAGTACACTCACTAACCCATCTGCCAACACTGGTGCTGGGCTGCTGGCAGCACTGCCCTGTGCCACATCAGGGTCTCCGCTTGCGGAATCACCTGCCAGCGCGGTCCGTGCTGCTCCTCTCCTGACAAACCAGCTGTTCCTCTCGTGCAGCCCTTTGTTGTGGCATTTGGCGCTGCTCTGTCGGGTGTCTGCTTGCACAGATATCACACATTGACCTGAGCTGGCATAACTTCCATTCCTAAGCTCAACAGCTCATAGAGTTTGCGAGACTTTTACTCTTCAGCACTGAAATTCTGCTGCCCACATTATCTGAATTAGTTGTAAAATGGCTTATCATCTCCTACACTATAGAGCCGGAATACAAATCTGCTCAAAACATCACTCAAACCCTGTGAATTGCTGTATGGCATCCTGGAGTGGAGCCTTGATTCAAGTCAGAATTGGAAGCCACTTTGAAGCTGGCCTGCTCTGAGCAAGAGGTTTGACTAGATGACTTCCAGAAGACCCCCTGCAGTCAACATCATTCTGTTGTCTAGACAAGAGAGGGGAAGGTCCAACTCTCATCTCTATTTCTGCTCCCAAGCAGATACACCCATAGGAGCACCAGGCTGGAAAAGACAACATAGTTTTACTCCTGTTGTTGACAGTGCAGCTTCCACATGATACTTCTGCCTCCACTGGGACAAGGAGATGCCAACTCACCTGCCTGGGCTCCAAAAGTTGTGACCAAGCAAATAAACCCTCTCTCTTACCAGTTTGACAGAACTGCTTCTTTAGGATACATTGTATTTCACTGTCAGCCTTTTTGTTTAAACAGGTATTTGCATTACAAATAGTCATTTACCTCTGGAAAACAAAATCTTTCATTTAAATTCTGACAGAAATGCAACTTCTGGCTGGTTTTGCTCAAAATTAAGTGCAAAACTCAGAAACTGACTGAAACATCTTTGAAGCTGTTCTGGCCTGGAAAAAAATCAGAATCTCCAAATTATATTTTCCTCAGAAATTCCTGCCTTGTCCTCTTCTTAACTGATTAGGGTTTTTTCAGCTATTTTTTGTTAGTACTACAAGGAAAACAAGCATGAGCTGTCTCTCCTTTGTATTAACCTGGAGCCCACTGAAGATCACTTCATCCTTCCAGTACCTGAAGGGAGCCAACAAGAAACTTGGAGAGAGACTATTTACAAGAACAGAGGGGAATGGATTCAAACTAAAAGGCAGTACATTTAGATCAGATATCAGGAAAAAGTTCTTCCCTGTGGGGGTGGTGAGGCTCTGGCACAGGCTGCCCAGAGAAGCTGTGGCTCCCCCATCCCTGGAAGTGTTCAAGGCCAGGTTGGATGGGGCTTGGAACAATCTGGGACAGTGGAAAGTGTCCCTGCCCATGGCAGGGGGTTGGAACAAGATGGTTTTTAAGGACCCTTCCAACCCAAACCTTTCTATTATTCTGTGATTCTATAACTAGAAAACCTGCCTGGAAGCTCAGCAGGCTCACTTTAAGTGTTAATGTTCAAGTTGTTTTCGCCAAAAATACATGGGGATAGTAAAGGAGTCTGCCAGGTAAGTTTGTCAGGGACATTTGAACCTTAGGCAATACACAGGGTAGGTGTGAATAAAGAGCAGCAGATACACATCATGCTTTATAGTGATGGAGCTGAGTGAAGAGGATTTAATTGCTACTGTGCTTGAGAAAACTAAGCCTTCTCCAAAGCCTGTGGTAAGCCCGGAGAGGATTTCACTTGTTCTTTTTCTTAATTACATTGCTGCCAGTTGATACAGTTTTCTCAGAACTTAAATATCAAAGCAAAACATGTTCCTGTCAATGCAGTAAAAAGCCATATTTAAAAGAATCAAGGCTTGATGTTCTGTGTTCTCACTTCTGCAAAAATTTGAGTGACTTCAATAGTATTTTCAATTGAATAAAGAACATAAACTACAGCCCAACATTATTTGTGTGTGGATTTTTCCCCATAAATTTTTTGTTTGTTTTAAAGCAGTTGTTAAACATGTAAGACATTTGATTGATTAAAACTTACTTCCCAACAGCAAATAGTTTTAACAATCTTATTCTTATAACCTTGTTTGTTAGCTGAAGAATAAGATGAAACAAAAAAATCTCGTGACAGGCCAAGGGGAAAGGCACAAATGGAATGAGATATAAAAGTCCACTAACACATTAAAGATGTATCAAAGAATGTGATAGAACGTATCTGTGGTCAGTTGAAGATGCTTTGAGTGGAGACAATTTCCCTGAATTATTATGTGATAACATTCTTCATCCCAGTACACAAAGCTCAAAGTTAGGATTCAGATAATTTTTTTTTCCCTGCAAAGGCAAAACATTTCCAGGCCTTTTAACAGTTATCAGCTTGGTTTTTCAAAGGAGCACAACCAACCAATTCGGTTGGAACAGGGGGATCAAGACTAGAACCAGAAAAAGGATGTAGGCAATTAACTTCCATTTGACCTAAATTTTGTGTCAGAATTCATGGTCAGATGACAGCTCATCCCACAGGTTTGTAACACTCTGTTACCAGCTCCTCTATGTGTCCAAATGTGTGTTGCCAGCTGTGAATAGTCATGACAGTGACTCGCAGGACGTGTTGCTCACAACTGACACTGAGCTGGGCTATTTCTTCTTGGAAAATGCAACCAGAGAGGCTTTAATAGCCACACCAGAAACAGGAACATCAAAGAAAGGGGCACAGTTGGCAGAAGACTAAAAAAACCAAATTCAGTGTAGAAAAAGCTGATTATTCATATCATCAGAGCTGCCTCCTTCACTGTCTGTGAAATACAGTACTGTCCATCATCAGGCAGTTACTGCCTTGAAGTTCCTACAGTTTTCCTGCGCTCCATTTTCCCTTTCCACCATGAAGGCTTTCTTTCATGTCAATCAATGTGCACCAAAAAAGCTGGAAGGAGAGAAAACTTGCAGCTGGTCACCTTCAGTCCCCTGGTTTGTGCAGCAAACCTCCACCTCTGAAAGGCAGCCTGCTGACTCCTGGCAGCCGTGGAGCTGATTCATCATCAGTCTCCCATTTGTATCATGATGGAGTTGAAAATGAGAGTTGGTATCACAGGCATCAGCAACAAAGCTGTGCACACCAGAAGCACTCAGGGGAGGATTCCTGCTCTAGAGGAGCAGCCCTTGTCTCTCTCTGGCTGTACAATTACTAAGGAAAAGTCACGAGGTCAGACACCTCCTATGTTAGAATCAGTGGATTAATGTTGCTGTCACAAGGGGAAAATGGGACTCAGGATCCCCCCAAGAAACCTCTACATCTCAGCGAGAATGAGCAGCTGTTAGTTTGGCCTTTGGTCTCAATTTTATTGCCAAGCATATAAAAAGAAATGTTCCAATCTTTTATTCCTTTTTTCCCCCAGCTGCTGACTCAAGTAACTTCCATCACCACTATCCCTTTTTTTGCTATCCTATAAAGCTCTACACAGATAATAGCCTGATCTATAAAGTGAGAGCAACCCCTCCAGTCACTCAAGTATCTTCAGAACAGGACATTCAATACATTCAGCCCAGATTTAGTGAATTACGTTTTCATAGGAAGAACTGAGTATAAAGCAGACAGTGCAGGACAACAGCTGCACTAATGAAATCTTTAGTTACACCAGATGTCAGCTATGAAATGTAAGGGAGAGACACTTGCATCTTATTTTTTTCCTCTTTTCTCTGTTATCTGTGCCCTGCATTTTATTGTTTAAATGAAATTTCTGAATCATCAGGAGATTTTTGTGGTTGTATAATGGCTGGAGCCCATTCCTACCACCCTTGAATTTCACTGCAGGCATCTGGCATGAGCAGCAGAGCTCTGGAAGGAGTCTTCTGGGTTTAAGACCACCAAAGAGACACAGGCTGTAAAAGAGACACAACTACAGCTGGAGGCCAGTGAAAAGGAAATATTATTAGTGGACATTTGTGAAGTCCTTTTTCTTTGGTCTGACTGTAAACCAGTCTGAAACCTACTTAAGTAATGAAGATTTCAAAGCTCAGCTTCAATAAAACCAGCTTTTCCTTGGTTGCGTTTAGGACAGAGGATCACGGAGAAAAGACCCAAGTTAGGAAGGTTCAATACGTTGTTCAGGTGTGAGCAGTGTTTCTGCAGTCAGCAGAACAAGTAAGCTGCAATGGATAGGTTTCATTGGAGACACTTCCTTGGTAGCTTAGGTTGAAGGAAGTGAGAAGAAGCACAAAAGAGGTACTAACACAGGGGATATTCTCATTTCAGACTCAACAGAGAAACAGTAACTGTCCAAAGGAATAACAACACATTTCATTGCAGACCCATAACCCAGCCAGAAGTGCAAATCCAAATAATGCGCTTAAAAAATGTTTGTGAAACATTTGGAGGAGACGGCCAGAACATTTTTCACAGCTTTCCTTCATTAAAGGATACAATTCTGTTAAATGTTCCACGGAAAGACATGTTGATGGTAATGTTCCTAACATGGAGGAGGGCTCTCTAGTTCCTTTCAGGAAAAAAGAATTTGATCAAAAACTTCGGGTTTCAATTTGGAACAGAAGTCACTGTGTTTTGTGAAAGCACATGAAAGAGACACTGGTTTGCATGTCTTCATTCCAAGGCAGAATAAAGAGAAATTTCAGATACCTGGAAATTGTCATGAGATGGAGGTGTCATTGGTGGGACAAAGAAGAAATAATTCTTGAGAGCACAACCACACCCTACCCCACTACAGCCTGTAAGGAGGAATCCCATGGAATCCCTACTATTTCCCAGCCAACTTTACAGTTTACCAACTTCTTTCAAAAATTCACTGGGATTGATTTGTGTTTTGGTGAAATGCACAGTCGCGCTCTCCTTCGAGAGAAGGAAGAAATGCACTTTTCTTTTTCTTCCCAACAAAAATTCATTTTGGAAAAAAAAAAATGGATAAAAAAGAAAAATCAACTTACAGAGGCTGCTGCAGTGCTTCAAAAGAATGGCAATGTAGGCTTATTGGTCAAAACTATATATTTTTATTACTAGAATATTTTGGTCTAGCTGTAGCTATTGGCTCCAGAAAGGGATACAGGTGTGCTTTTTAAAGACCAGTAATACCTAGCACACCAAAATAGTGATTTGCACAGGTTTTTCTGACCCTTGCAAGCCTTCATCTATGCTAAAAGGCAGCACTAAAAATTTATCTCATATGAGAAAGAACACAATAAAATAGACAGAGGAGGGTCATGGATGAATTATTCCTCTACAGGAAATCTGAGCGATCCTAAGATTAAGAAAATAAAGTCCAACATCTTAGAAAAGAAGAGTACTCTCAAGCAGATTAAAAAAAAAAGTCCTCAAATGAAAACCATGTTGATAATAAGTAGCATGCTGGTGCAAATACTCTGCCTAACTTCTTCTGTGCAATTAAAGACTGTGTTGAAAAGCAAACTTCTGCTTTGCAAAAGACAGATAATTTAGACCATGCTTCTGCATCCACATTCCAGAGTCTTTGGCTTCTCCATGAGAATGTGAATGAGGAACAGCAACTGCAGATCAGCACAACTGTGACAGTAGTTGCACTGATGGATGCCTGGCCGTTAGAAGCCCATTGAGTCCTCCACCTCTCTAAATCCAAGCCTTTGACCCAATGGAAGAATGCAAAGATCCCTCTGGGGCCTGGCTGTAAATATCGCCCAAACATTCTCAAATACTTTTTCAAACACTGCTTTAAAAAACCTTCCATATTCTAAACTTATATGGGACAGCATAGGGTCTCAGTTCCAGTTCTTTAATCCTTAACATTTTGGCTAGCAAAAGTTCTAATCCTGTACCCAAATGTAGCGTCCAGAAAGTTTTAGGCATTTAAGTTTTATATGTTCTTACAGTTTACTTAGGATTAATGTAAGCATCACTTCTTATAAACATTTACATACTTTGGCTCTGCTAATAAAGTGTATCCTCGCTCTTTTTTTTTTTTTTATTGGGGAGCTATAAATTTGTAGAGAGAGAAAAAGCCTACAACAACAATGGGGGTAGCGTGGCCCAAGCCAAAGGAAATTCATATATGAGGAAACAATGGGAAGTTGGCAAAAACAACATGAAGAAAAAAGGGAAGTTTATTGGATACACGCAAAGAAAAGACCACCCTATGTGTGTGGTATATATTTGTGCTAAGTCTCACATCTTTTCTGTGATTTTTTTTTTTTACAAGGTTCTAAGCTGTTTTTTATGAGATGAATAAAACACACAAGAGCAAAGTCTCCAGCAGTTAAAGGGCAGTAGTAGATGTCTCTGCTATGCATTTGCTTCTAATAGAATTCCCACTCACTTTCCTTGAGCAAATCAAAATCATTGTTGGAAAAAGTTCTTTGAAGACCAGTGACCCAAATTATCCTTTCCCAAAGGAAAGAGGTATTCAAAGCTTGGAAATCTGCCTCCAAACATATACGCACAAAATGCAGTGTTGAGCAAATGAAGTGCACAATAGTTCCTGACCAAATCCTGAACGATCCTGAGCTCAAGCTGAGAGACTTCAAAGGGCCTCCAGCAGAAACATGTTCAAAATCCCACTCTGCCTGCCAGCATCCCATGGGAGTTTGCTCAGTTTACCTTGGAGGTGCAACATTTTCCCTCATTTGAATCCAGGTAATTGATTTAATGTCTCATCAGCCATTTTGAAATCATGTTCCCCCAGTATTAGTGACAGACCTAGCTCTTGTCTGGTTCTCTTCTCGTACCATTTAGCATCTCTAATTTGAATCACCAATTACATTCTCCAGCCCAACCCCTATTTTTCTGCTCTTCTGTTTTGCTCTTCTGCTCTCCCCTCTCTTTGAGGGCAGCTTTAAGTTATGCACATTGACATTCTTCTAAGGATGTGGTAAATCCAACAGGCTTTGGTTACTTCTTGTAAGGCCTCGAAACCTGTCAGTGGTGAGGGAAGGATGCTGGGCTCCAATGTGTGGGAGAAATGACTAAAATTAAGCACATGACAAAAATTAGCAGAAGAAAAAAGGAAGCTTCAACACATGGAAGGAATTTTGGTAGAACAAATAAGATTTGCTGGACCCTTCTCATATGATTCAATGATTCTGTTGTTACACTGCAAGTTGCAGTAATGGAAAACAGAACAACAGTTAGAAGGTGGGAGGTAAACTGAAAACAAAACAATATGTTACCTTGAAATGCAGGAGAGGTGAGGGTTACATGTTTATGGTGCATTAAAATGCATCACTCATTTGTCAAGATAAAATCCATCTTAAAACCCTTTCATTCTTGTTTTCTTACATTTAAGGTATTAGCAGAATTCTGCATTTTACAAAGTAATCCAAGATCTACTCAGAAGAAAGGACTGCTGTCCCTCTTTGTCCACGAATCTCAGATTCACAGAGTCCGAGCAGAAATTCAATTCTGGCAAATATCTACAACAGGTTCAGGGTGCTGTAAACTCTGCTTGTGCATGGTTATGAAGAAAGCATGTCACCACATTTCCTGACAGGAGGGTCTCAGCTATGAATGCAGTTTTAATTTTCTACAGCCGAGTCCATTAACTTCCATTTTACTAAATTTGTACCACTTTACACTTTATATTTCACACCACTGTGTTAGGAATCCTTCAGTATTTGTGGTTCTTGTAGAAAAGATTTGGCTCTGCCAGTCAAAGACACTAAACTGCTATCAGACCTCTCACCCTAAAGGCAAAAATTTCTACTTGTGATAGGAGGAAAAATTTTTAAAATCTTTGAGAGCTGAGGATACAGGCACTAATTGGGCACTGGTGAAAGCTTGGTGTTCCTCTTATGAGGGATCCTAAATGCATCCAGTTCCAAAAGGATTAAAACAACACAGAATGAGCCACCTTCAAGTGAAATGGATGAGAAATCAAATTAAATAATTCAGTGGTAATACTATGGTTTTCTGCTTTTTAATATTTAGGCTGGTATTGCTATTTAGTGAGCCTGGAAAGACAATTTTAGAAAAAAACAGGATAGCCATTCTTATCCTGCTGTCTGCCCAGAGCTGAGACCTCACTTGGGTCCTGTGTTTGGTTCTCCACTGAACTGAGTGTGCTGCAGTTCTGTGTCTGTTCCTGGCTTTCCTATTGCATTCCTGAGGCACCAAATCTGCAGCAGCCACTCCTTCTGGCAGGACAAAAAGTGGCAATGAAAGCACAAGAGCACACAGCTTGAAGAATCTTTCATCTTCCTCTTGGAGATGGACAAGCAAAACAAACAAACAAATCATGTTCTGAGCACAGTCTCTCGCCTGTCATTCCTCTCTAATGTCTTTTCTCACTCCTTAGTGTCTGGACAGGCAGCTCAGACATGCTCTGAATTTGAACAAGAGTTTTGGGGAGTGTACACAGGTTCTTGCAGCTCATGGTGTCTTTAGCAAATAACAGTCCCTCGTTCTCAGTCTTCTCTGCCCTTCTGTGGCCCCATGCTCAGAAGCTGTGCTGTTCCACGGAGCAGGAGCTGTGTGGGTTTGTTCCAGTAGGAATTCCATAAGGAAACAGCACAGCTGGGCACCACTGTGCCAGCTGGCATTGGTGGTGCTGAACTCACACCTTAGTTTCATGTACAGTGAAGGTGAAGGAAAAGGAAAAAGCAGAGCTCTTAACCTGAGATCTCTCAGCAGCCCTGTGCACAGCAGGTAACTGGAGAAGTGTGTGAAGCCCTGCCTGAGGCTGGGTACTCGATGGACAGGTGCAGTGCAGCTCCTGTGCAGGAGCAGAAGGTCAGACTGAAGTTATCTCTTGCTGTTACGTATTTAGTTCAGTGTTCTGTAAGGACTCTCTAAGTGCTCTACCTCAGCTAATTACTGAAAAAAAAAAATATGACCAAGCCCCAGCAGAGATGGTATCTCTCATTCTTAGCAAAGGGTCTCTGACCCCTCCTGTGTGCTTTCTGATCCTACCCACTTGCAGTGCCTGGTTCAGAACGAACCGCAGAATGGAACAGAGGCTCTTGCATCCATTCAAGACTTAAGAACCTACAGAGCCCACTTAGCCCACTTCAGCCAGTGAAGCCTACAAAGGCTTTTCCATTGACCTCATAAGAAGCTGGATCAGCCCCATAGGAAAGGCTTCAGCACAGCAAATATAATTTCTTGCCATGATTGTACTTGGTTTGCCAGAGAGATTAATTCCAGACATGGTGGGTTAGTCAAAATTTGGATTTCCACCGCACCCACGCAAAATGAATGGTGAGAGGTTTCCTCCTGTTTCCCCTTCCCTGCCCAGCAGCACTGCCACCTGCAAGAGGACAAACCTTGAACTAACACAGACACAGTTATATAAACCGACATTCCAGTTAATAGTCACTTTGGAAATTCCCAAGCTATGAGCTGTCCTGCAATCTAGAAACTGTGGTTTCCAGACATGAGCTAAAATCCCAAACCACTGCACAAGGAGTCATTGCGAACATTTCTGTGTCATTGTTTCAAAACAAAGCTTGTAATATTTTCATGCCATGACCACAAGAGCTTGTCTGCTGCAGCATGTGAAGACTATCCAGTGAGTTAGGAAAGCACTCGGGCTTCCCGCCCGCTCCCACTCATTGACAAGCCTATTGGGAATACTGGGAAAAGAGTGCCACAGTGGGCCAGCTACTGGCTTACCTAGAGCAGTAATGATAAATATGCAGATGACAATAGAGACTCCCAGGAAACAACACCTGCCCTTCTCACAGGTGACACCAGGATCAGTATCTGGCCAAAAAGTGGGAGGCACAGACTCTCAGTCTTCTTCAGTCTCTTGTTTAGGCTTGTATTCCCACTCTGCAGCCAGGATTAACTCTCCCTGTTTCTGTAGCCATGCCGTGGTACAATGAACAACGTCAAGCTCTCTGGGTCTTCAGGACAGCAAGCAGAAGCACCCCCGTGCAGCCTGGAGAGGGGTTCTTGTCTTTACTTTCAGAGTATTTTCATCTCATCTTAAAACTCAAGAGGTCACAATTGTTCACACCCAGAATTTTATAGCCACCAACTCTGACAGGTAGATACGCTTTGATTTCTTTTGCCGTTTTGTCCCACATCTCACCTTCTTAGGGAGCTTCATCTTCAGTGTTAAAGAAGAGCAGGTCCCACTTTGCCATCTGTAGCAACACCCACCTGAGACAAAGGCTGCTGTGACAAGGACTGTCACTTGGCTTCCCCCCTTCATTCTCATGTAACTCAGTGAACTCACAGGTTTTTTTGCAGGAATTCCTTTCTTGATGTCCTCCCTTAACAACTGGCTTCCTAAACTGTGACCTCTGAGAAGCAAGGAAATGAGGACATTTTGGATGGCCATTTGAAATCTGAAGATCTTGCATGGATGGGTGAAAGGATCACCCATGTATTTTGTTGCCTGATGATTATTCCTAGCTTGAGTCAGGAAAGCCAGAACCCTGCAGAAGTAATACACCAAGGTAAAAAGGGAAGGGCCAGAATAGAAGAAACTAATCCAAGAACAATTATTTTGTCTGTTCTTTCTGAAGTAACAAAATACAACTAAAATTTTCTCACATTTAATTCCACAGGAGAATGCACACGTCTGCAAAAGTAAAACTACCCAAGTATTTCAACCCACAAAGATTCCAGGAAAGTGACAGGAGTTTGACTGAGTCAGGATAACACAAACTATTAACTTCCTGAAGTTTCAGGACATAGAGAGAATTCCAAATTTTGCTTGATCAGCTGAAACAATTTAGGGAATAAGTTTCTCTAATTTTATTGCCAGAACTTTAGCAAAGAATTTCATGTCAATATTAAGTAGAGATAGAGCTGTATAATAGAAGACATTATGAGTCCTCCTCCATGGCTTTCCTAGTAAGGTGATACCCGCCTTGGAGAACAAGGCATCTTTCAACTTTATAGAAATCTGGAGGCTAAAAGAATGCTAAAGATTTAAAATAGATTCAGAGAAAAAAGCAGGTTGAAACAGAAGCTTTACTTGTTTTCATATTAGAGCTGCTTTTCTCACTTTCCCCTTCCAGATCGGTTTGCAAAGCTGAATTAATTTTCTGCAGGGCAACACTTCCAACTTACACCATACAGATTTGATATGCTTTCATACCGACACGTATTTCAAAGACTTGTGGCATTTTTTCATGCCAATTCATGATATTTATGTTTACCTGGAGAAAACAATTAAGATCTGCTTGGAGGGGATGGGTGCTCCTGTTTCACTCTGTTTAACAGAAAGAACTCAGCAGCAGTTACGTGAAAGACTGAATATTGCACAGGCCAGCTGGGGCTACATAAAATGGTACTTGTAATGATTTGCCTGGGGCAGTGGGGAGAGTTTATATATGTAATGTCCTTATAAAAATGCATCACAAACTGAAGAAAGCAGATTTTGGCAAGTAACATCATCCTTAAGGAAACTTTTGCTGACTATGCACAGTCTCACTGGGATGGATGTGGTTGACCAGTAAGCCCAGTCCAGTCCCTGACAATTGTCCCTGGTTGGAATCTGCAACTATTTAATTCTTCTTCTACAAAAATGACAAAAATGCTTTAAAGCTGGAGACTAGAATAATAAAACCATGTAGGTTTCTACAGAGAAAGTGTGTTTTGGGGGATCCTTTGATATGCTTTGTTTATTGTTGCAAGCAGTTGTAAACCACAGTCTATTTTGGTTTTTGTCTGATCCGAGTTGCACATCTGGCTGTCAGGGTTAGTGTCAGCTTGGTGGGGGACTCCTCCAGAGATGCATGCAGTAGAAATATGTGTATCCTGCAGCATGGTGTGCAGGTCTGGGATTTCTTTCCTTCACCTTTCAACCTTACACTGAAGGAAGGCTCTTAATTAAAGCACAGTCGCTCGGTAATGACATCCAAGGTTTCCAGCTAAGCCCAAAGCTCCCCAGCACTCACGAGACTTCCAGAAAAGCTAGCATGTCACTTTGGTCTCTGGTAACCACTTTGACCAAAACCTTATTTGTTTGCCCATGTCCAATCAAACAGCACATTTTCGTGGTCAGCCCTACTGTTGTGTCCCCACAGGTCCTGTGGAAATGTCGGATGCACAGAGGGACTTGGAGTGTCTGAGGATTCGCAACGGGGCACAGCCCAAGAACGGAAAATAGTGAGCTGCATCACAGAGACACCTAGAAAAGCAGTTACATCCTTGAAGTCTGGAATTTAAATCTGAGTCCCCAGCTGAGAAACTCATTTTGAGAAACTTGCAATGAAGGTTGCAAACCTGCACCTCTTACCTTCACATTGCTCTAAATTTCCTGAGCTCTTGCAGTGCTCCTTGAAGGCCAGGGTCCCACTACCCACACCCACCTCAGTGTGCCATGAGCACAGTGTAATTCTGGCAACTCCTCTGCAAACAAAGATGCTGGTTTCTAAGGAGAACATTGCTGGTTTTGAAACCTGGGCTATTACATTCACATTTAATACATGGATTTGCAAAAAGGAATTAGATCAAAAATGTATTTTGAATGTGCTTCATTTAGTTCTGCAGCTCCCTGCAAACCACACAATCTGTTTGGGGTTTACAATACAAAATTTGACCTGAGCATCAGAAAGGCAGAATACTTAATACTTTGTGTATGTACAGATGAGCTGTAAATAGGCCCTTTCTTTCTTTTGAAAAAGAGTTCTTCAAGTGCTTGATACACCGTGGTATTTGCTTCTGTAAATATTTGTAACTCCTAAATTTAGGATTGTTAGAACTCTCTTTTTACAGTAACCAGTAGAAATTAATGTCTTCTATATTCAGAAATGAAAAGCAAAACAAAAGCAAAACATTGTGAAAAATTTCAATAATGCATCTTCAAAGAAAACTATGGAAATGGCAGAGGATGGTGCCAGCACCAATACCAGGGTGCAGTATGCTCTAGACATCCCAAATTCTCTCCCATTGAGAGCAAAGAGAGAAAGGGTGCACAAGGAACCTCTCTTATCCCTTGGATACCCTGGTGGATGTTGCAGGAAGTTGGGCCTTGCTAAGACATCTTTGAGTACAGATTTACCATTCCTGTGGAAAGGAACACCTCAGTATCGAGCAATCATGAAATCATTCATAAATTAAAGCCAAGTTAAGGTGAAATGCAAACAATAGGATCTATTAATTGCATCTGCAATTGATGATGCATTTAGATGTTTGCAAAAGATAAAGTGGAGAAATGAAAAAAGAATCCTACTTAATTGACAAAATTGACTAAATGAAACCAAAAGGGTTTCTACCCTTTAGGCTACTGCCAGTGACAAGAGAACCACAGAAACATTAACAAATAAACCCCTTTGGCTCTCTCTGGTATATTGAACCTGTGACTGCCTGATTCCCTTGTTCCACCAGATGAGTTTCCCACTAATATTGCTGCCCAGGAGCATTTTGTTGGGAGCTCGCAGTGAGAGACATTTAGGCTGCACAGAAGTTTCTCCCTACAACTTGGTCTTTACCCAAGGGGAGACCAGAAATAGGAATGAGACAGTGTTCTCCCTACCCTCTAAGAAGTAAACATGATCCTCAGCAGCTACTGCTTCCCTTTGGAAGCCTGCTGCTCACGGGAAGGGAAGGCTGGTGGCATTTTGATAACACTTTCTGCACAATCTGTTTCCACTTCAGGATAGAGAAAGCACATGATGAAGCAGAACACTCCTCCTCATTCCCAGTGAGACTAGAAAGAATGATCCTGCTGCTCGGAAGGACTGCAGGTCACTGTCACAACCTAAGACCTAGATGTGGGACAAAGAAAAGGTCCAACTTGTTTTGATTTTTCCAGACAGGAGTTGCATCCTGGGGAAGTGAATGAGTTTTCCCATCTGTGAAACTCAAGGAATAGAAACACTTAACAGTGGCAAAAGGGTATTTGTCAGTGCAAGATGAGCAGACGAAAGTGTTTGGTACATCGTCTTCATTTAATATCATTTAAGTGCAGTGTAACAGACTTAACTGACTTGCAGCAGTCTCCTGGTCCCTTCTGGATCTGTAACCACCTACCTAAACCAGACCTGCTGAGGAGCAAATGCTAAGCAGAAATCAGCAATTCCATTTTGGCATCAAAACCTGGAGACAGCATTCATCCCAAGGAATATAATTTGTCCAGGGATTACTCTGCTTTGCACAAAAACCTTTGCAAAAATCAGCATGAGATGATGAAAGGGAAATGAAGAGAGGTCCAAATAAAAAACATTTCCTGAAACACTGGAAATTTTAATTTTCCCTAGAACATCACAGCTACTTCAGCAAAATTTTAGCTAAGAGAGCAGCTGTGTTAAGTAAGACTCAAATTAGAATGGAACCTCATTCACGCCATCAATTCTTTTCCCCCTTTAGTTTGGCTTTACCATCCCAAGATGTTACTTTTGCAATGTAAGGATGAAGCAAAATCCCAGAAAAAGCGTAACAGAGATATTGCCAAGACTAGCAAAGTTCAATGAATCCTGAAGCTTTTTCTGATCCAATCCCACCTTATAAATGGCCAACGCTTTGCAAATTTTATGGGCCATCTGCTGGCCTAAGACAATTTATGTCCTCGGAATTACATGAGATCTTTAAACACCAGTTTCAGGAAAATAAAAAAATGCATAAAATTTAGGCTTAGCAAAACTTCTCATATCCAGTTGTATCAGCAAAATCAACAAAAGCAGGTGTCTTTCACACTTCCTAATGTGTGGTGACCTTTCACTGTTCCACAATGCATTTAGGCTTTTTTAATGTTCTCTTTTCTGCCTCTTCCTAACCTCCTCTCTATCTCAGCAGAGAAGCAGTGAACAAGGTCTGTTCAGGGTACAGTAAGAAATGACCTAGACATTTATCCAAACCACAAGTCAAGATGCCTGTGGCTTGACAAAGTCTGGTTAATATTTTTTTCCAGGTTTTGACTCATATTGGAAGTAAAAGTGACAAAAACTCTACTGAGAGAAGTCCTTTCTTTTAAGATTCCCTTTCTCACTTTGTGCAGGTGTGAGCTTCAGATTGTCCGGATATCCCATGCACCCAAGTGTTTGTGTAACACAGCAAATAAAACAGGACACATCTTGTTTCTTCTGAAGTAATCCCTAAGGGCTCAAAATCCTCAGCTATAAAGCATAGGATGACACATTTTGTGTGCATTGCTCAGTACAGGCCCACACTCAAAATTCTCAATTGCCTCAACAGTACAGCAGTTTAGTTTTATTCTAAACTGGTAGCTTAGTTTTATCTTAAAATCGACAGTCAGAATGGAGTTTACTTTTTTGTTTCTCAGGCACGTCTCCCCTTTCTCTAATGAATATTCTGCTTTCACGACTTGCTTTTGCTATCAATTCCAGTAATTTTGGTTAAAGGAATTGCAGCACGTCAGTGCAAGGAAGCCTAGTTCAGTCAAACATGGTATTTATTGGCATGAGGGTGCCACCTATTGTCATGACAACTGATGTGAGAAAACCTTCAGCAGATGTTTTTGGAAAGCATTCTCCTATTTCTTCCTACTTTAGATCACTTCCAATCCTTTGGATGATTCCATTTTGGCAAGATTATGTTTCTGTCTAACATGCACGGCCTCTACACACAGGGATTGCTTCTTCCACTATGCGTTAATGCTATGGAACATGGTGATTGTAAGATCATACAAGTATCAAAGTATTACTGGCATACTTGACCCTCAGATATTGGTCTGCTATGCCCATCACTAGGATAACACATCAGGTCCAAACCTGTATTTAGGATTTTCCAATACAAACACACGTATTTAGCAAAAAACGTATCTAGCACTTCACGTTCTTCATGATTACTGAAGTTTTAAAACTTCAGTATCTAAATTCTATCAGGTACCCAGTTTGGGGAGGCCAGGGACAGGCTTAGCAGTGGGAATAGCAAGAGAACAGTTCTACTCAAAAACCTGACAAAAGCACCACTACACCACCTCTGGAATTTTAAAGTGCTTCCCAAAAGGATTGTTCCATTTCTTGGACCAGCAGCAGTTTTTGTAACCATGCAAAGTGTTGTTCTCAGCTATAAAAGTGATTATAGCTTTCTATACTGCTGACATCATGACAATAACAACAACAACATACCAGTTTTCCTTTAGTCTTTTAACTATGAAAATGAGTTTTCAGTTTTCCAGCAGCTCAAATTATAAAATATTTCATATGCAAACTACTCCTAAATATGTAGGGAAACTAAAAGTTGTATGAACAAGTGCAATGTAAGAAGTGCAAGTCCAGGAGTTCATTTCTGTGGACACCCACCTTTACGAAGTGGTCTTCAATTCCAGGTCTGGACACTCACCTTCATGCAGTGATCAGAAGTCAAACCCCCCACCTGCTGTTTCAAGGAAGGAAACACCAATTTCTAGGCTTGCTGTTTTGAGGGCCCTTATGTTGACAAAAAAAAAGGCAGGATAAACACTGTACTGTGAGTCAGTACATCCATATCTGCTTCTTTTGGAGTTTTTAACACTAGCATTATCTCTAGGTAGATTAGTGGGAACTGCAAAGGCACCAAGACACCACAAAGCTGGTCCTTCATATAAATCAGACTCACTGGATTGCTGCCCCTAGGATATTGCAAGCTTTTGCCATTTTTCAGAGATACCAGGATACTGATGGATCTACAGATTTATTGGGTTTGGTATAGATTCATGTTCAGTTTGAGTCTTCAGCTTAAGGCTTTTGTGTTTTCCTATCCCAAAGAAAACTTACAAATCTGAAGTGCTGCAGAGCTGTCTTTTGCTGGGCATGCAGGTAGAGATAAACAGACCATCAAAGGTAGAATCATCCTGGAAAATACAAACAGCACTGCTGTTAACTGCTAGTTGAAGATCATTTGAATAGACATAACCCTAAGAGACCACAGCTCTCGGTTTGAAATGCCAAGGCTGTGATTAGGGTCACCACTTTTTCCTCTCAAACCTGAATCCCAAAGACCAGCAAGACTTTGGTTCTTACAGTGTGCCAGCTATAGTTACTGTAAATGGAATATTTGTTTCATCTTCATGTCCAGTGCGCAAAGAAAAAGAAATTGAGTTAATCTTCAGAGTAGCAGGAGAAAGAAGAAAACACTGTTGTAATTGGGCTGCTATTTGTAAAATTACTTTAGAATTTTTAAAAGCCTTTTTACATTCAAAAGGGAAGGGAAAGGAGAGTGAAAAAAGGAAATCCCTAGTTCCAGGTTCATGTCCCCTCAAATCCAACTGAAGCTGGTACAGATTACTGATAAACCATAACAATTCTTACCTGTGAGCTACAACAGTTTCTTCACATATAAGGGCAGATGAGACACAAAATGAGTCTGGGACAGGACCCTCTTCCAGTCTGGAGAATATTTCTAAAGCAACAAAGAAAAACCCTTTGTTTGTTTTGACTAAGCAGCAGCAAACACACATTTCCTTAGCTGGTAACACCTCCAATGAACTTGCTGACTTGTCACTGATCAACACATTAGATTAAAGGCTTATTTGTTGTATCCTAAATGAGTGAGTTTAATAAAAACAGCCGTTGTAGTAACACACCAGAACCTTTTCATTTGAGCAGCTAATGGGACTCCTACGGCAATGCCAAAGAACACATCTTCACTGGAGAAGCCACATTGCTTCTTTGCAGCCACCTCTCCAAAAATAAAACAGGGATTAAAATAATCAGATTGAGAATTTTGTCTTGGTTCCTTCGTGCCAATAGATAAGCTCTGTGCATGCTCTAAAGAGTCAAAAATAGATTTTATCTTTTTAAACCTTGATAGAATAAGAGTTTGTCTGTCAAATTCAGTCTTCAAAGAGGTTTTGAGGTTAGAGGAAAAAAAAAAAAAAGCTCAAAGATTCTGAGCCTTGTCTCTCAGCACCTTACAGGAAGACTGTACCCACGTAACTGGTTTAAAGTTGCCCCCACAGTGACTCAAGTGGCTGCAATGGAAGGAGCCAAGGGAATTAAGACTGACTTATGTTGCTGTGGGAATCCTTTCAGGAAGAATCCTTCCAGAATCCTCCCAGCTTGTGTCCCAGGTACAGACACAGAGGAAAAGGTCCAGTTCAGGTTCCCTGAGGCATCCAGTGTCAACCTCACTCTCGAAAATCATGTAAGAGATGTGAAAGCAGATCAGCTTCCCTTGCCTACGACTTCACATAGCTCAAACATCTGCTGAAAACTCAGCAGTGTCCCCGCTTTCTGCCTCATTTTCTGCTTTGACAAATACTTGAAACTCCCAAAGGGGCTGACAGAAAAGCTGATGCCCATCCTTTACACCAGTAAACTCATCTAGGTTTCTCCTCCAGAAGCAGGTAGAGGTGACCACAGTACAGAACAATAGGAACAAGGATATTTCAAAAAGATATTCCCAGAGGTCCAGACTCCACAGCTTTTCTAGAAGGGTCACTAGGTTTTCAAAACAGCATTGTGCATCTAGGTTTTAAAAATCAATAAAGGTATATCACCAAAACAAATGTAATATTGCAATTTATCCTGGCATAATTGAAATAAAGGTTTATCAGCAAAACAAATAATACTGAAATTTATCCTGGCGTAACTGGATCCACCTTGATGAACTATGGAGTTATGTCACTGAAAATGTATGTGCAGAGGACACCATAAAGCTGGACTCAGCAGTAAAGCTCTATGTAAAGTCCCAACAGCACAAGGTGTTTGCTCAGATGGACAGAAAATGCTTTAAAACCTTTGCTTTAGGACACATCTTCTCTGTAGCCTGGCTACTTCACTCCCACCACCCAGAAAACCACACATCCTTTCAACAGAATTAAATATTCTTGGTGCCGCAGCTTATAACTAACAAAAACACTGAGGGAAGGAAAAAAAACCCTAAACCAAAATAAATCTAGCCAGCAGCACTTGGTAAGAGATCCATGTTTATTTAGCATTCCCTTTGTTGGCAGCTAAATGCATATTATTGTCAGGTAGTGTCCGTGTGTATTTTGCTTTATCAGTACTGCCAGCTCTTTCTTTTCCTCATCCTAAATTCCATTTTCCTCTTCAAGAGAGCACGGAAAAGAACATACCAAGAAAGCAAACATGGACTCTGACTCTTACAACATTTCCATCCCTTGACATTCAACATGCAGTTGTATATGATTGGGTTTCCGTTTGCACTTATTCTCTTGGCAAAGCCCAGCTTGGAGCTGGCTAGTGAAAAATCTCTCCTTCGCTCTGGTTTGCCCACCTCCTTGCCTCAAAAGCCAAAAATCACAATGTGCTGCACAAAGGGCACGCTCAGTGGCTCCGAGTAGCCTGCCTCCTCCATTTATTTGCACTGTATGTTCTCCCTGGAGGCTGAGCATGGCCATCAATTCCCCTCCTTGTCTGGTCTTTCTGCTCGACTGACACGGCAGCGTGATTGACACCGGCCATTGTCCACACCAAAATGAACAGACATGAAACAACACCAGAAAGATGCCTCTGTCCAACATTTCCAGCTAGAGAGGGGGAAAGAATGGTCTTATTCTTGCCCTAATTCCTGACTGAAAATGTGACCACAATGTGTCTGAAAATATGACCACAGCTTGTCTCTCATATAAATATCACTTGAGAGCTGAAAGCCACCTGGCTGAGAGCCACCTGGCCAAAGACCTTTTACAACCAAAGAACTAGCAAGAGTTGTAAATGCTAAAAATGCAGTAATAATCAACGGAAGTGCACAATACCCAAGCATGTAGAAACTATAATAAAATCCTGAGCTCCCTGTAGCCAGCTTCTTCATTTCTGCACCCAACAGTCACATTCTGTGCTCCTTCCAGGTCTGTGTTCAGCAATCTGATATGGGAGAAGGATTGCTCCAATCTACGTTTTCTGGACTTGCTCCATGTCCAGGAGCCAGCACCTGGCCTTTGTGTCAGGTATGGCCACAGAGCAGGGCCAGGGGAGCACAGGTGGGAAGGGAGGCAATAGGTGCCCCAATATGGATGCCCATGGGGCAGAACAAACATTCCCAATGGGATGTCTGACACTGGCTGGTTCTCCTGCTGCCTGGCAGCATGCAGAACCTGTGTATTGTCATGAAGTTGTTCATTAAGTTTTCCATTCACAACCTGGAAGCAAGTTCTGGGAGAAAGGCACAGAGGAAGAGCTACACGCCAGTGTCAGTCCTCATTTTAGTAAAGCCTTTGTTTGTACTATTCACTGGATACTCTCTAGTGCTACTAAAGACAGCAGCAAACCTTCTTTTGCCATGCCCAGATATTCACTTGGGCTCTAAACTCACACAACATCAAATAAAAGCATCCACACTGCATCTGACTTCTACTGCTCCCAAAATCAGTCATAAAAATGGTCCAAATTGGAGGTAGAGGAACCTCACTTGGCAAAATCCCCTCTGTCTCTCATTAGGTATATTACAAGACATGATAAATTGTCTTCACATAAACGATGAATAATCTGCTTAGCAGTAATAACAAGAAATGCAAACACTTCCTTAGCCAAAGGCAGACTAATACTATGCTGGCAAGCTCATCTCCCCACCTTAGTTTGGGAATGGTTAAAACAGTATAAAAGTGTAACACCAGTGGATAAAGCCTGTAGCACGCTGTACAGCCAAGAAGTAATATTTTAATTCATGTGGGGAAACATTTTTGTGTGTTGCAGAGACCAAAACTCAGCTCTAAAGCCCCACGGGAGAGCTGATCTGGAAAGGCTGGATAATTCTGTCGTCGTTGCCTCATGGAGCTGGAGTACAAACAGGTGACGTATTGTGTGTTCTGGACTTCTCTTTGGAAAACTGGGCTCTGAACCACAAACATTTGTACACGGTCTCACCCTCTCACCAGGGCCATCATCTGTTTAAAAAACATAAGTGCAGGAAATTTGGTGTGACAAGAGGATTGTCACACTCGTGGTTTTTTGCTACTTATTCTGATACTGGGTGAGCATTTTCCAAAAAAAGGCAAAAAGGAAAAAAAAAGGGAATTTTGAGAATTTCAGTATTCCTTTAGCTCCACAGAGCTCTCAGTTCCTTTAGTCCACAGAATGACAGAGAAAAACTTGGAAATATGAACCCTAAGTTATTTTTGCTTAAAAATATTTTATAACTGTCTTTACTTTTGAAGCCTTGGTTTGATTTGATATTGCAGAGATCAACTTGTGATTTAAGAACCACTACAAATATCAAAACTGTAGATTGCTCCCCTGCATATTCCATAGGTTATGATCAAAATAAAACATTTATCCAATCCCTGTACTGTTTTTTTATGCAATTTTTTTTTGTGTCTGGAAAGAACCTCCATTTCTTTACCTGTGAAACTTTATTTCTATAAACAGATACAGTGAGAAAAAGAATTAATTTTAATGACAAACATAATTTTCCTGGGGAATTCTCTGTTTGCTTGAGTACTTTATATAATTAGACCAGCCAGTTCAAACTGTGCAAATTGTCTTACATATACCCAGTTGCCCTAGTGAGTAATATGGATGTAATTCAAGTTAGAGAAGCACACTCAGCGCCGACTGACAGCCCAGTTCTCACTGAGTTTTGTTTTCTTGTGGACATTTGCCCTGTGTGAATTGAAAGCCATACACAGAAAGAACATTTGTTTAAAGTTGAGAAATTATCTGCGGATTTTTAACATCCCCTGTGGCTCAGCAAATGAAAAGACTCTACACTGGTAGTCTGGCATTCCCTGGATTTTGCAGTTTGCATGGAGTGCATTGCATCCTTCTCCAGAAAGTACCACACTAATGACTTTGCCTGCTCCTTCCTGCCAAGTAGTAGTTGGCAAGTGAGGAACATGCTTCAGTGAGCAATGCCTTTTACTGATGACATTTTTACCCTTAAAACTACATTTCTTACATGAATTGAGTTGACCAAACAAATCAGTATGGGAACAAGAACATCAGTCTGGATGTCTCAGCATAACATCATTGCAAACAGGGACCTGCACATACATATCCTAGCTAAATCTGGAGGTTCTCACTTCATTCCTAACCCTGTAAGCAGCTCCCAGCATTTAATACCTAGCCAGCAAACTATTTCCCTTGATGAATTAATTTCCTAGTGTTATAATAAAACTATTTTTTAACCACAGAAAGGGGATCACAGCCCGTGTGCAAAGGGATCTCTGAGATACCTTTGGGATCTGTGTTACCTGTGAGGCCCATCCTACAGAGGCCTATACTGGAGCAGTGCTGGCAGCGTGTGGATTACCAGCTTCCCATGGCTTTAACCCTGCTGTGCCATGGACTGGCAGGAGTCAAGTTTGAGTAGCAGGAGCTGCAAGAGTGTCTCCAGGTCTTGGGGCACAGATAAAGCTTCACTGAGCAAGCAGTTCCATGTGTTTTAGGACTTCCTTATTGCTGAAGTGTTCCTTCAGAACACTTCACTAGGCATTACCAATATCTCCAACAGCTGTGATTAAGAATACTTGCCTACATCCTCTGCTTCCTTCCTAGGTGGATGGAAATCCAGGTGATCTTGCCAGGTTTCAGTGGTATTTATCACCTCCAGGCTGGCTGGATCAAAAATGACCTTGTGTGTATACCGAACTCCCATTTTTCACCTGGTCACACCAGCTTTAACAGGCTCTACCACTTAATGAAAGTCTCACTGTAACTGATTTGGTGTTTTCTCCACAAATCCTCTGGCATTTGGGAAAGATGGTTATCTCAGCTTTCATTTCTGGACTTCTACCTTGAAATTAAAGTATATTCACAAATTTATACGTATTTAGACGGGAGAAATAGCTCATGCTAATTTTGAATCCTGTAACTGCTTTCCCATCTGCTTGTATTTACTAGCGTGCCATTCCCTGGAATGAGTGGATTCCAGCAAGCTGGTGTTAGTGGCAGCAAGCTGAAGCCTGCTCCAAACTGTTTGCAGGATCAGGGCTTTCTCCTCCTGGAATGCATCACTGTAAAGGAGCACAGTTTTCAAATAAGGCATCTGCATTCAGACACTGACACTCACTGGAGACTCTTAAATGCTTCTTTTATGTAACTAAAGGTCAAACTGAACCTCCAAATGTGGAATTTCTGACATCCAATTAAGTAGTCCACATTAAAAATTGGGCCAGTGTTTAATTATGTCTGGAGAATACATGAGTTCAGCTGAGACAATTCACACTCACCTCATGTGTTTCTCAGGGTTTTCGATGGTGGAACTGAATAAATATTCTTTTGCTCCACAGATGCACTGGATCAAGGTTTAGCTTGTTACACATAAAAAATAAATCAGCTCATATTTCCTTGACTTCATTTTTCCAGCTTTGTCATTCTGTCTAGGAGCACACTGCACGGTCAAGCCAGGCATGGCTATGCATGTTAATAACACTTGGAACACTATAGATATTTCTGTGCAAACCCCTTTTTATTTTTTCCAAATAAATAGTCAAAGTGCACCTGGTGAAAGATACTTTTCTTTCTCTTTTTTTTTTTTTTTTACTAAAGCCTGTGTTTCAAAAACCCTAAGTGGAACCACAACTGTGGTGCTGCTTTTCAAATCAGAAGGACAGTACAGACTTCACAGGATATGGCTCCCAGCCAGTTGTTTAAAGCTTGCAGGTCAATATACAACCAACTCAGCTCCTGCTGCCTAATTGACAAACCACATATCAGGCACAGGAAGGTTAACAACTGAGCTTTCTTTCACCTAAGATCCTCTGTTGAGTCTCTGGGCCCTCAGCCCCCTTTTATTTTATCATTCACAAATATCTACTGTGAGCTCCCTCCAGGCACAACAGACGAACTGCATACCTGGAAAAAAAGAGAGAGAGCCCTGGTAAAGCAGTGAGTGTCTGGTCACTCAGGAGCCAGCCTAGCTGTTCATCATGCTCCTCCATTCAGTCTGCCAAAGAGGTTTAGACCCACTGCTCCCAGTGTAAATTATTTGTGCATGAATGAACCAGGAAGAATTTCCTCCAAAATATTTTTGATTAATGGAGCAGTGACACCACATGTCAATGCATCACCAAACAGTCTTGATATAACCCAGTCCCCTACTCCAGCTTGTTTGTCAACTGTCAGTGTTTTAAGGTATCTCTTTGCAAAAACAAATGTTAAAAGTCTTTGCACAAAGACGTTTCCCAAAATGCCAAAGAAGTAGCCTTCCTTTTATTGTGTTTTTTTCCCCCGGTATTATTCCTTGCTCATTTAAAGGAAAAAAAACTACTGGTAAGGGAGTTTTTCTGGAGGGGGACACCTGAGGAGCACAGAATACAAATATCTACCAAGACTCCACGCTCCCTACTGCTTGGGAAAATCACCTGATTATATCACCTCTTCTGTCCCTCCACATCATGGTAGTCACATGTAAGGGAAATCCATGGAAAAACATCAGGCGTCAGCCAACACTGCAGTAACTTAGGATAATGGGGCATGTCTCAGACAAGACACATCAGCAATAACAGGGCATGAGAAGCTACTAATATTATTCCACTCAGTATTCTTGTCCAGATTCCTGGGGATGCTGCCCCTACCCCATCATCACAGTAGTACCTCGTACTTCACTCTGACAAAGCTGCAATGAAGTCCAGCAACGTAAGCACAGAGGTTTCAGCTCTGTCTTTGGCCATAAGACACCCTATAGTGACATAAAACATCTCTGTGTGTGCTGATCCCAGTAACACTGAATGGATAACTATCACCTGGAAGAGAAATCACCTGGTGAAGGCTAGCAGCTACTTCTGAGTACAACATGCATCCAGTCCACGCAGAGTTAGTCCCTCAGGGTTGAGTGCTGATTGTCTGAATGACTAAACCCTTATATTTATCCATGAGTGTGATGTGCACCTCCTTGGAAGGAGACACAGTGGACCCATTAGCAGCACACACAACTGCTTCCACCTGCTTTTTGTTATGCTCTTGTTTGCTGTTACTTTCAACGTTCTCAGGTGTTTCTGACCTTTACTGTGTTTGATGGTGCTGAACTTAAGTATAAGGACTGTGCCCATCCAACAGTCTCAAAGTGTCAGACTGACCTTTCCCACGTAGCTCCCGCAGAGGACATGGATAGTTTTGCAGGGATGCTGAGTCTGGGTCTGTGGTTCTATTAGTCTAAGTGAAATAACCTTCCCTGTGCTGTTTGTGAAAGGAGATCCCTCTTAGGCCTCCTTTCTTGCTATTAGTGGTGGTACTACTGATGGAAAACATCAGAATGGCTCTGTCTCATCCTTCCACCCACCTCTTTCAGGCAAACCCATCCATTTGTTACCCTCAAAGGCTCTTGAAGAACATTCTGAGGATATCACCTTCCAGCACGGACCTCCTCAAGTGACCAGCACAGGTGTGAATGTGTAGCAAAGCAACAGCAGTAAATCAGCCCAGGCAAAACAAGGAAAAGCAGATACAACACTGCAAAACCAGCCCTAACCAATAAATACTGCTGTTCAAACACTTGCTGAGAAATCGCAACATGCAGAACGCAACAGACAGACAACAGAAGCTGGGCTTTGTGTCTAAGCTTTTTCCTTTACCTCAAGAGACAAACCACCCTTGCCTCCTTGATGATCTCTCTGCTTCTACCACAATTCCCAGTTTTTCTCCAATACACAGAATGGTATCTTTAACCAGGTCAGCACAGTACAAAGGGCACAGATACAAGAGTTCTAACTTTCCGTCACAATGATTTCTGGCAGGAAAATTACTTCAGCTTTGGAAACACACATGTATCTTCAAAGATTTGAGGGCCAGTTGCTGTTTCTGCATGTTTGTTTCTTTCCCTTACGTGACACTGAGAAATGCAATTCCTCCTGTAAAGGGGGGAAAATTCCAGTATCCATCATTTTGAAGGATTACAGTCAGTGCCATTAACTTGTGAATGCAGCTCTAGTCTCAATTACATTTTCTCTTAGGGCACTCTGAAAGTGAAACTGAGCATGAGGCTTGAAATTAAACTGGATTGGGAACAGAAAGCCTGGGAACGTTCCCCCTTTCCATAAAGTTGCTGGAGCCATTTTACTTTGCAACAGTATAATATATTTCCATTGGCCTGGAAGACAAAGCTCAATTTGTTTGAGTAGCTTGAAGAAACTGAATTGTTACAATTCACAAGGTCAAGTAAGAACTTCTTTTGGGTTTGATGTTCAAAAGCCAGCTTTAACCTCCCTAAGTTTAATTTTTCAGGTCTTCACGTACTTTTGAGCAATTTCATTTGCATAGCCGCTGTGCTGCTTTTCTTCAGAATTAATCAGGTAGAACTGTCAGATCTACTTCTGCACACATGCAGGACTTAATACATTTTTCCATCTTTGACATTTTTCACAGAACTGAGATTAAAAACTTACAGTTCCATTTTCAAAATAAACTGCAGATAAGATTTTCAGAAGTGCCTCTGCATTTCTGCTCCCACTGAAATCAACACTCAAAAACTCAATTTTCCTTTCCTGTAATTACAAGCAAACCCATGAAAATGTAAGCTGATGCACTGTTATCTTCTCTAGCCTGCAGACAGCTTGAAACAATGTCTGAGGGATGTGAACTCCCATCTCTCATCCTATAGGAGTGAATCTGAAACCAGAAGTTGACAGTCTGTGTCAACATTGTTAACGCTTCCCCAGCTGAGGATGTCAGCAGAAATGCTCTGCTAAACTTCTGCAGTCTCCCACTTTTTCACTCAGTGCCTTAAAACACTCCAACCTAAAATCCTAGTATGTACCCACAATCTATCTGTGCAACTTTTCCAATCTCCAGAACTCCTCCACAATGGCATCTTCTTCTGCCTTGTTCCTCTTCCAAGGTCCTCCTCGCTGCCACCATGCCTCAGGCTGATGCATGAGGAATGACAAATGTCCAACAGGAGAAAGCATGCTTCTAAGACCACAAAAACCTTATTCCCTACCAATACCAAATTCCCAAACCAGACAGGAAATAAAAATAACTGAAAGATGTGAAGCTCTTTCATTTGAAACCAAGGTTAAGATTTATGAAAGTGTAAGATACGACTCAGGGCATATTTCAGGTTTGCAGGACTGGATGCAGAACTGTTGTGCTGGGAAGGTACCACTTCCACAAAGGACAGCAGAGCTCTGACACACTCTATTCAGCAGCTGAGCAAGAATTCTTGATGCTCCTCCTCAAAACTGAAATAGCTCCTAGTTGGGCCATGTAAAGCCACAGCACTGTCCTCAGATGTACTCTCCCTAGGATTTCAGAAGTTCACAGGTTATAAATACAATTACATCAGGATACTTCCTCTACTTGGACAGAAAATTTTGTACTCCTAAACTACCTCCTTCTCAGATTGCCCACTTGACTTTTATGCCATTCTTGCTGCCTCTTACTCAGCTGACACAGTGCCACAATGGTAGCATTAGAAAGGCTTCTGCTGTCTCCCTAAAAATAATTTCACAACCCCAGTCCAGGCAGATTTACAAGCAGTTACGAGTCTGATCATTTCAGTGCATCATACACTTGGTAGGATTTTGGAAACATAATCTATTTATTTACATTTTAGCTTTTCCCTCTTTCTTTTTTTTCCTATCATTTACTCTCACCAACACATCTGTTGAAATGTAAATCAAATCTATTTTACATAGTAAGCTATTTATGTTATAGCTTTTTCAAACCCCAGCAATCAGGTAAATATTTGCAGATATTCTGTGGTTTAATTAATTGGCTATGGGCTGCTGCAAGTATGTGCTCAGTGCTGGTCTATTTGCAGCATTACACCACTAAGGAATGCCGGCTTATTTTTTCTCTTTTGCATACATAATATTTACCATCACCTGGTATTTCAGATCAGGAGTCCTATAGGAATTGACTGATTCTGGCAACGAAGTTTGGAAGTAACTGTGTAGATCCTGTTCCTCATGTGTCTGTGGTAATTCAAGAACACTATGGGCAGCCTCAGTCAATTTATGCTATTTGCAAATGAAACAGATTTTTTTTTTCAAATTGCTGAAATCTGTTTTCTTTCAAAAATCATTTCAGAGTACTCACAGAAATTCAGTCAACTTAATTAATGTCGCTTAAAGGATGCCCAATGCAAACACAGTTATTCAGGGCCAGTGTTTCCATATTTGGACCAGTACCCCACTTCTATGCATTGTTCACATCTACACTGATTGTGTAGGGGAGGACAAGGGGGAGGAGTGGAAAGGCTGCTGTAATGAAAATTTAAATAACCAAAAGGTCCTTTGGCAGTTTCCTTATTCCCTGAAAAATTAGTGCATTGCCTGGAAAATTCAAAAAAACCTGATCTGTAACTCCAGTGGAAATCACTTGTCATCTATTGTCCAGCTATGAGAAATGTTACTTTTCCTCTTCCAGACATGCTGCAAGCAGCAATCCAGCTGAATGCTTTGCAGGGACTGGAAGGCCACTGGAGACCAAACGCAATAATCTACTCTGGCTTCCTGGATGACACAAGCCATGGAATTTCAAAGCCTATAACTCCTGCTGTAGCAACAAGCATGGTCATCAGAAAGACATCCATCCTTGATTTAAAGACTTACAGTGATGGAGATCCACAATGTTCCTGGGTAATTTTTTCCGACCTGGTTAAATAAGCTCATTGTTCAAAATGCAGCCTTACTCCTGGTTTGAACGGATCCTCCTCCTTCTGTTTGTTGGCTCCTGTTACACCTTCATCTGTCAGAGCAGAGAAAACCCCACAGTCACAACATTTTGACTGTGACAAAACTGTACACAGTGAACAAGGCACTTCTCAAACTGAAGAGCCTGAATGTTTTTCATCTTTCGATGCAAAGGAGTATTACTTACTTACTCTAGTTTATCTCCCTCTTTAAACAGGGTATAGAAATAGCCTCCATACAGAGATTGTGTCAAGCTTTACCACAAGGATAGCTGAGGTCTGTTTCAGACTTTCTAGCCTTTAATATTATCACTATTATTATTTTAAGAGTTAAGAACCCCTCAATATTCTTCAGCTCCACCCACCATGCCATAACTGAGCAGATAAAATACCAGTAAAAAGGTCTCATTCATCAATACCAGAGCGACATGAGACTTGCAAACATTTGATTCCACTTTCAGGAGACATCACTCAATGCAGGAATACCAACAATCTACTTAAAACTTTGTATTCCATCCTGTTTGGAAATTAAAATTGTGAAAGCAATTAAGTGGCTGTTCATTTTCCCAGCCTTTTGGACAGGAACACAGTTAAGCAGTATGATAAATTTCTTGGGAAATCTCCATCTCTTTTCTTTTGTTTGTTAGTAGCTTGAGATATTTTCAGATTTATTTGAAAGGACTTGTGAACTTGTTTTCCATTTCCCTCTCAAAATAACTTACGAGAAGTTTGCTGTTGATATTTCATTATTTAATTTAGGATGTGGCATTGTGTCAGTTGTTCACAAAAATTAGTTATTATCTTTTCTGTCCCATGATTGGTTACTCTGAATAGACCTGCAAAGGTCAAATTAGGAACTTGACACAGAAATAAGAAATGTTTCAGTCAGTGCTTGAGAAGTCACACAAAAATTGCTCTTGTGAATGTTACAGGGTAAGTGCTACAGGAGAGATCAGAGAGCAGGACAGATAAGCTTTGGGGTGGGACCGTAAGTTCAGGCTGGAAAGAGACAAGCGGTAGAGCTGCCTATGCAGCTGCTGAACAAATGAAATCCCGTTTCCTCCAGCACCTTCCTGGTTGCTGCACCATAGGTAGCTGTTACACTGTGAACACTCTTGCTGGTTCATGCACATTCAAGAAGAAACAGATGCCAAGACATTCTGAACAGGCCTGGATTGAAAGTCACCCTGATATCACCTGCTCAGGAGGGACAGGATATGGACAACCAGCTGGCACTTCTGGGAGCAGCATTTAGCCTGACCTTAGACTTATTAAATGACACCTTGGTAGCTCACACCCATAGGACCAAGGGAACAGAGCCATAAATGACAGACACTTCCTTCTCCTTCCTGAGAGTTTATAAATTGAGGGTATCACCCCGTATTTCTTAAGTAGAAGTACCCTTTAAAGATAGCACTCTTTCAACATTCAGAGCTTATTCTGGAACTCTCTTAACTAATGCCTGAATCCAGTTCAAATCCAGTCCCAATGCTGACATTTGTGCATGCTTCTGTCCAGTATTTTCTCAGGCAAAACTCCATTGGCTTTCCAAAGCATTTTGCTTGAGCAAGAACATCAGGTTTGACCTTTCAATTGCACAGTGACAATTAATAACAGCTCAAAACAGAGATTTTTCTTCGGTTTTTTTTTTTAAACACAATAAAAAATCCACTCTATTACAGGATGTTTGCTGCCACTGAAGCTCTCTTCTCCCAAAACCAACAGAAATGAAGTGCTTTTTTCCAAAGCTGCTTCAACATCTCCTGAAGAGCCTCTACAGAGTTCAAGAGCTGTTAAATCAGCACCTTTCTGAGTGCCCGTGCTTCCATCAAATTCGGCAGCTGATTCAGTCTCTGTTTCCTGTATATGTAAATGCTATAATTCCTATATACATATATATGTATAAACCAGCTATACATACAAGTATGTCTGTGAGGGAGTGGGAGAGAGAGCTCAGCTCCCATCCTGTCCTCTATCCATTCATAAATGTTTTTTTCCCCTTTTAACCTTAAGACAAGCAAGGGATATGGTGTGGTTTGGAGTCCAGTATAATTTATCTCCTCTGTAAATCTTGTGAATTGCTATCTAAACAACTGTTCTGTGGAGCAAACCCTTTGACTGATTGGTCCCATGTGTCATAGGGCCAGGTCAGATAGGTGCCTCTTTCCTTACTCCATGAATGTGAAAGAGGCCAGCATAAACTTCATGCCAAATCTATGTTTATTTAATTACAGTATTAACTACAAATGACAACAAAACCTGCCACTGGAAGGAAGAAGGTGGCATTATACTGTGGAGGAGACCAGGTGAGTAACTGCAAATGTATGAGTTAATCCATCATCTCATTCCATTCATTTATCCAGTCACACTTTTTTTTTTTTAGTTCTGACATTTAAGTCAGAATCCACTTTCCAAAAGCTCCCTCACCTTTCCAGTGGCTGGAGAAGAAATACTGAATTATGCCTAGATCACCCAGCTTAGCCCAGTGATTGCCTACACAGTTAAACAAGAGGCACTTTACCTTCTCTTTCAGACTTGCCTGCTCTTGAGCTGTGGGTAAAATCTTAGCCCCTTGGAAGAGAAAAGAAAAAGTCCAACTAATTTAATCAGAACCAAAGTTTCTGTCCTCATATGTCCTAGCTAGAAAAGCTTAGAAAAGCAGCAGTTCTGAGTAGTTTGATGTTTCTTTCTATCCACATTCTCTCCCAAGCTTGCTAGTATTTTCTTTAGAGTGTGGCTATACCTCAGATGAGAACTCCACTCCTGAATCCATATCCTTTCAATGGTACTAGGGAAACAAAGCTGAACCTGTGGAGAAAGTGTTGCCCAGCATCTCAAGCACTGCTGGTAAAATACCTGTTTCTGCTCTGCTTTTTAATCTTATTTTCCTGGTCTATTTTATGATACCACATTTTGCTAGCATGTGAGTGCTACCCTGATACATCAAACTGACCAAAATTGAGAGCACTCACAGTGTCCAAGAGACAGGTTTCTATCTGCCCTGTCTTTGGGAGTTACCAACTCTGCTTTGATAGAATTTTTACCCCAAGTGCATTGATTTGTGATTTTAAGATAAATTGACTTCATGTCTTTTTGTTGCTATTTAGTAGGAGTTAGATTGGGTTTCGGCACGGTTGGACCCTTGAGAGGACACAGTCATTATGCTATAAGGGTCACAAGTTTTCCAAAGAAACAGGTAGTGTTTCCCACTGATGGTCAGATCCTTTAATGCCTTTGGAAGACCTTGCATGGTCAGATCCTTTTGCCAAATAATATTTTATTTCTCAGCTATCTCTTCCCAGCTCCACAGTAATGCAGCTATAATTGCCTTTATTGGCTTCAAAATGAGCCCTGTGTGTCCACAGCCTAAACCAGAGGTGGTTGCTCCCCATTTTGATCAGCATCCCTTAGAGAAGTTATCAAAAAACAGACCACTCCTGTGTGCATAGGAACTGTGTCAGCACCTTGTACAGAAGAGCTCTAGAGATCATATCCTATAGTTACTTCTGTAAAGGCATTGTTAATACTTTTTAAATCAGAACAATTTGATCTGGTTACTTCTATCTCCTTTCCACACTGCACAACAGTGAGCTGGCAGTGAAAGAAAAGAGTTTTCAGAGCTAACAAGTCTTACAGTGAGGACAGGCTTGCTGGACTGCTGGACTTACAGAAAGCACAGAGTGCCTAAAATACTGCTAAATCAACATCCAGCCTGAAATTCTCTTTTTGACTCTTCTACCTTCCATTCCAGACTATGTTCATCTTTATGCTTGCTGCTGTTCTATCTTTTAATCTTTTACCAGCTCATTGTAAATCTTGATATCATTCTAATAACAGAACTGAATCATGCTAAGACAAACATCTTGGCAGGACCAAGAGCTCCAAAACAGGAAGTCTTTAAGATAAGTCCATAGCTCAGAAAGTATCACACAGAGGCCCTAGTAACTCCTGAGCTGTAGAATTACCAGTTTTGCCAAAAGCAACAGATTTCCTTCTGATCTCAGAGCAACTGTTTCCACACAAATCACATGTGGAGACATTTTATAGGGGTTATGTTATCCATGCCTCTTCTGTTTTCTACTTGCATAGATTCTTGTATTTTGACACTACTTCTCCTCCCATATAAATGACCTTGTAAATTAAATTTATAGCTTCACAACTGGGGTCAGATCAGTACAGTTTGTTCTAGTTTGGAATATGGAATAGGAAGGAGTATTCTTAATGGGTTTAGGATAGACATTACTGCTTGGGAATGGAAACAGACTCCACCAATCACTAGAACAACAAACTGGGAATTGGGAATCCCTTATTCCATCTTGGCTGGCTAGGTGAACAAATCATGAAGTCTTTCTGTGGCTCCGGTTCACCCATCAGTAAAGAGGAAATTTGATCATTCCTGTCCTCTTTAGAGAGAACTGATCTGCATTAAGCACTGACGTATTGACATAGAAATGACTATAAACACATAAATCTAGGTCTCAGTGGTAAATGGTAGTGGTTAAATCAACTCACTGTTCAGGAGAATGACTCTGAGCCCAACTCTCTTGTCATGCTCTGGGCATGCTGATCCTTACCCGTGCAGTACTTATCAGATACATCCTTGGGGCTGGCAGGCTTTGCTTTGTTCCCACGTGCTCGGTGTGCTTTATCCATTTCCTACAGGGAACACGAGTGCTGCAGATCCCGCAGCATCGTTCCCTCTCAGAAATGGAAAAACAGCCCTAATAAAAGATTATGGCAGCCACTGTACGTGTTGTGTGCCAGCGTGTAAAGGCTTCAGAACGGACAGAACATTTGTCCAACTCTTCCTTAAAAGATGGTTTGCCAAGCTTCAAGTTTACACCCCTTCAGCACTTAAAGATGCCTGATTTCATATCTTGCTACTGCGTGATTAATACCATTCATCACTGGAAAGTTATAAAACAATCCAGTAAAATATCTGACTGTACAGACAGATATTTCTCTGTGCAGACAGAAATGTGGAAATAGAGGGAGTGTGAGAAGTCAAGACCCACTAACAAATTTGTTAGGTGCAGAACTCAACAGACAGAAACCGCACTGGCAGTTTTGCCACTGCTAGTGACAAATCCAGAAAATTACAGATTCATAAAAAGCTGAACACATTTTTTTCTTGGTGTCTTTCTCAGCCCGGTTCCCACCCCAGACAATTGCAGCATTTTGGCTGCCATTTTCCTATTAGAGGAGGCAAAGTTTAGTAAGCAGGACACAAGATCAGGAGTCAGCACACTTGGGCTTTACTCTTGGCTATGCCGGTGACCTGCTTGGCCTTTTCCATCCC
Organism: Oriolus oriolus; assembly: GCA_013400235.1. Taxonomy (NCBI): domain Eukaryota; kingdom Metazoa; phylum Chordata; class Aves; order Passeriformes; family Corvidae; genus Oriolus; species Oriolus oriolus. Next base: position 1,066,813 of record VXBT01002848.1, read on the forward strand.
CATGGAAACAACCAGCACCTCTGTGAGTCTTTATTTCTGTTCTCACACTTTGCAAGTCCTATGAGCAGAGCTGTCCCTGCATGTGCAACACGTGCAATGCATAACAAATCCTCAGTCGTGGCCAAGGGCCTCAAATACTAAAATAAAACAAATTATTGTTACTAAATGTCAAAAAATGCACTCTCAGAAAAATCAAACGGTTGGCAGAAGACCTGTAAAGAAATTTCATTTTTTTCCATTTTCATTCCTCTCTCTCGTTCAACTTTCAACTTTATATGTTAATCCTACAAATATTCATCCAAAAAATAAGAGTCATTCACTGCTAGTCTTTCACATCTAATACTGGTGCTGTCCTTCGGTATTCTATCCATTTTCTAAATTAATTTGCTTTTTTGAAGACCCCATCATGCTCAGTGGTTAATAGATCATGCAGTTTACACTGATAAAGGACCAAGACCACAAAATAGAGAGCAGTCCAGCACCTTACATCCTTTTACGTGTTCTTCTCCTGCTTTCCTCTGCTAGTCTTCTTAAGCTCTTGTTTTCAGTGCCTCAGAATAAAAAATGAAACACTTAAAACCTGTCTGAACAGAATGGCCAACATAATAAGGAAGAGATATCACATGACTCATTGGAAAATTCAGTTTCGTGACAGTTACACCTAAAAGCTCAAATCTGTCCCTAGAATATACCCTGCAACAAGACAGGACTGTCTGCACTGCAGGAAGCTGCTGGCACTCCAAGACAGGGTCACTTTGGAGCACGTTTGGAGGAAAAAAGAAATCTTTGTTGCCATTATGATTGTTTTCATTAAATCTGATAGAAGTCTAGACATATTATAACAAACCAGAGGGAAGCAATAGGCAGAATGCAGGTAAAACAGTCAAGGGCTGTATGGCACACATTGATAATCCATAACCCTCTACATTTCATCACAGGGAATATGAATAATGTGTGTGTTCATTATACAAACCCTATCAAATGGACAGGCTTGAGTCCTTCTGCAGCATGGAATGTGTGGCAGCAGCACCAGCACCCTGATCCTCAGACACTGCCTTATGGTTGACTCCTGGTTAAAGCTGGACTAGAAACAAACAGGGCTGAAGGCATCTGAAAAAATACTGCTCCTCAGCAGTGAGGTCATCTCCTACTCGATCAGCTAGTAGGTAAGTTGTGTAACAGGAAAATCCAAGCTGAAATATTTCAACTGCCAAAGATTATGAATTCTTTGTTTTGCTTTGGAAACAAATGCACAGTAGAGACCAGAATCACAGAGCAAGGAAGACAAAACAAAGGCTTTGTTTGTAAGGGGATGGAACCACTGCTCTCTGGTTAGGGATGAGGTTGGCTGATGTGTTTTCCATAATAGTCAACTGAACAATCTCAGCCCTCACTCCCAGCCAAATACTAATCTGTTGAATTTATTACATTTGGGTTTTCAAATTAAAATTACCGTCTCTAACTCATGTGGCAAACAGCACAGAACATGTGACAAGAGAAAAAAAGCACCTCACGACAAGGTGGGCAAATTCCAGTTGGTTTGACGAGCCCAAAGAACTGGGACACTGCACGATGAACATTTTCTTGCTGAGCAAAAAGTGTAGCAGTTTAATGAAGTTATTTGTTATAAACCTCTCCGTTCACCTCGGTAATGGGCCGTGCAGCCCAGATCTGGAAATGTAGTTGGTTTGACCAAAGTGATACTATCAACTCAACAAAGCCAAATTGCAGAGGAAAAATGACACGGTAGCCAGAAATAATACATATGCATACAGAGAGAAGAAAATCCCAGCTTGGGTTTGGGGAGTTTGTTTTGTTTTGTTTTTAAGATTTCTGCTCTCACAATCATAAACATCCTCAGGACAACAAAAGCTGATTTAGTACTGCAGCTATGCTGTCTGAGCTGGGTGAAATCCCAGGCCACAGAGCACAGGAGTGTTTGGAGTTCTGCAGGCCCACAGTGTCACCCAGCATTTCTGGCCAATCAAGCTGCTGGTGGGGACTTTATGATCTAATTCTTAGCAAGGCTGAGGGCTTGAACCTTTTTACTCTTTCACTGCTACTCTGAGACAAGTGAACTCTGTAGAAAAGCACTCTGAAAACAGCAGGTCCATTCATCTCCAGTTGAATAAGCTACAAGGTATGAACTCCACTCAGGTACCCACTCCATGCTCTCAGTGTGACTGGTACCAAACCATGTGTTTGATAGGATTTCTGCACAGAAATGCAGACTGGTCTGGGCTTAGTGGAAATGTCACATGGCACATGCACACAGAGGTGCAAATTACCTGCAAAATGATGCAGAGTAAAGCTGGCTTAAAAAAAATGTTTTCAGAACAAGTCTCTTGCCAAAAAATACTTTTTTATTAACCTTTTGTCCAAGTGCCTGCAAATCATATTGGTGAATATTTGAATCCACTTTCTAATCAGGGTACCATACAGCAAGTGATCCTGTCTTACTGATCCCTGGAGGGTAGGAGTCTTAGGAGCTACTCAGATGGGGTGTTCTACCCCTCCCATCATACCACTGCTTCCAGTTCCCATTTCCCAGTACAAATAAAACCAGAGTTGGACCCCAAACATGCAAGGTTTTGTACAGAGAGTCCATGCTTACAGTCCCGTGTGTAGGCATAAGGCACTGACTGAGGGCATCACTCTCCTTGCACAGCTAAAGGAGCTGGGCACATTCAAATGACATCAGTGGAACGGGATGTAGGTGCTCATCTCTCTTTGCTCTCTAGGAAGAGATTAACTTGGATAAAAACATCAATTTTTTTCAGTCTTCTAGGGTTTTAATGATAACAAGAGCTGGACAAGAAAAATCCAATATGCGAAGCTAACAAAAGGAGACTTCCTATCCTCATTTTGCAAAAGAGAACAAACAAGGCAAAAACAAAATCAGTCCCTCAATCAAAGACATGTAAAAAGTTATTAGAAAAGCTAGGAGTCAAATTTTTTTTTTTTAGTTCAGCCCTTTCTTCCTCATGGTGAAGTAGGCAGGAAAAAGGCTCTGACAGCTTTCCAGTAAACAGCAGTGGAAAGACATCATTGACTTGTTACACACTTGGTGATTCCTGTCCATTTCTCTGTGAAAAGAACACTGTCCCCCTTTTCTTTCTTCCTGATTTAAGTCAAACACAGAAATTTAGGCTACGTTTCCTTGGCATTTATTTCGAGACATTGTTTATGTTGTTAATTTCACTATGGCCTGATTTTTCAACTGAGATTTGAGCAAGATTTGCAACCAACTTGACTTAATTCAGTCAAGGTCTCAGACATTACTGGTTCCAGGCAAGAAGTAGAAATCATAGCAGAGTTTTTAGGGGGAGGGGTTGCTCAGGTTTTTTTCAAGCCTCTAATGTGAATGTTTCACACAAGTTTTTCTCTGTTTCTGCATTTAACAGGTTAACTTAACATGCAAAATACATTCAGATAAATATTTTTTCTCTGTATAAACAGAAACATTAAGATAAACAACTAATAAAACATTTTGGTGGTCTTTTTGTGCATTGTAGCTTAATTTCAAATTTTATCTAAATCCCAGGATGATGAACAAGCAAATAGTAGGTAGTTAGTGAAATTAAATATATTTTTCATCTTTTTTGAATAATTCAAATTCTACCAAATTTTGATGGCTAGGAGTCCTAATGTTCTGTTAAATAATTGCTGAACATACACACAGGGATAATACTATAGCAAAAGATGTCAGGACCAAGGATAAAATTTAGCAGAAATACACCAGTGAACATCAAACTTTTAAAGATTAGACAAAGGTAGATTTGATCAAGGGACTGATCAAAGGTAGATATAGAACAAGGCTGAAGTGGCTTATTCAGTAGGTTGTTGATCATATTTAAAACCAGAAAGATCTTTGCCACCCACTGGTTTCCAGCAAGCAGCACACACTCTCAGGTGCACAGCAGAAGTTTCCTGCCTTCTCACCTCCTCACAGGTAGAGAAGCATCTCTGGGGATTTCTTCTCCCCAAAAAAGAACCAGATTGAGAAAATACAATTCAGAGGGCTCCTGGTCTAGACATTTTTTTCTCACTCCATCTCTGGTGGTTTTTGATCACGTGTACAAACATAGTTGTCATTCCTCTCTCATAAACCTAAAGACTCTTTCTCCCTTGTCTGTCACGCTGTTTTGAACATCTGCCCTGCAGCAATCACTCCCCATCCCAAGGAAATCCCAGCAGGAGTCAGAAGAACTTTTTCATTGCCACTGCCAGTATTTCACATGATTTTGCTGGCTGCTGTTTGTTTGTAGCTGCTCTATGGAGCAGAGAGAGTTACTGAGATTGACATTTGTGTTTTTAAGTTGCCATTAACATAATGGAAATGGTGTGTAACTCCCATCTCCCCAGCCATCAAGGGGCTGTCAGCCTTAGTCAGCATCCCAACGCCCTCTCACTCATCCTCCTTAAAAGCAAATGAGTGGTTCTGCATCTGTTGTTTCTTCCAGAGGCAAGCCCAGCAGGGTCCTCCTTCCCTCTAACTCGTCCTCATCCAGAGCTTTGTGTTTTAGTAACTTGAAACATCCTGTAAAATCTATCAGGATTAGTTTCCAGTATAGAAGCACTTGTACTTGATCCAAACCAATCAAATGTTCCTCAGATACTAAGCCCCAGGGTTTCAGGGAGCACACCCAACATATTAAGCAAAAATGACCTTCTTAGTGCGGCTACTACATTCTCCTTTTTGACCCCTTCTGACACAATTTTGGCTGAGACAAGGCACAGAGTTAAAGGCACTGTGAATGGGCCAAAAATAATATAGTAAGAGTGCCTCTGATGTCACCAGGATGTTATATCATTAGACAAAAAAAGCAGTTTTTAGATGGAACTGGACATTTTTTACATATTAGTAAAAGAGGCTTTTTAGTAGATAACATTTTGCTTTCAGACTCATTTTTCAGTCTTCCCCAATGGAATTACTAACCAAATTAAGAGGTTTAAGAGCTCCCATTATAATAAAACACAAGCCAGAACTTACAAGCCGTGTATGACCTGGCAGTCCAGAGGTTATGGTGAGTAAGAAGGTAGACCACAGAAAACCAAAGAACAGGAAACTTTCAGTCTAGTATTGATGGAAAAGCTTTGGATTACATGGATGCAGTACTGAATAACTCATTTATTTCAAAGCAAACAGCTCAAAAAGAAATTTCTGCCCCTTTCATGGAGGAAAGGCTGAAGATGTACGATGTAAGAATTCAGGAGTTACATTAAGCTGCAAATTCTTATTTGAGTTATATACAGCAAGAACTGGGTTTACACAACTCCATGGAGCGACTTCCCCTTCTGCCATCCACAGGCTCCAGTGACTGATTGACTTCCTCAGTTTCAAACCCCAGCAGTTATTATTCCATCAAAGTTGGTTTGATGCTCACTTCATCTATATGTACAGGCAATTTAATGGAACTTCTGGAAGGTCACAGATAAACAATACTTAAACAATTCGGTCCCGTCCTTTGTCAAAATCACTCTTTTTGTGCAGCCATGGAAAGAACTTTTTCCACCAGTGGCAATTTCAGAAACATCCAGATGCTGACAATTTCAAAAACAGCAAAGCTTTTCAGTGGGATTAAAATCAATCTAATCCAACATTTCCCCATTCTCTGGGAGGAGTCTTAAGACTGGAATATTGTACATAAGCATGAGCTTCTCTTGCTGTCAGATATTAAGGGGCAGTAAATGAATGGCTCAGAAATGTATGTTCCCACAGCCACTTATCAGGCTGTGTGAGGCTGTGCTGCCTTAGTTTCAGTGTTACCATGGATCCAGGTGAGCAGGTGGTTAATTTTAATCCTGACCACTAAAATGCAACACATCTTGTCAAAGAAAAAGGAGGCTTGGGTAAAAGCAGGAGCTGATTTCCATGAGTGAACTTAGACTTGATTAGATTTCTAAAAATATAATGTAACACTAATGACAAAACTAAACTTTGACCGAGGTTAGCTCTTTAATTTCCATTGGAATAAAGGCAAACAGATGTCTCCACAGTAAAACAAACAAAACAAAAAATATTATAAATTGGACAAAAAGTCCAAATCTCACTGGGGCAGTTGTACATTCAGTTCCCATTAATATTAATTGTAAGCATTCATTTATGAAAACATGTGTCATCAGCTGCTACAGCTCAGCTGACGAGTTGCAATTTGGTGACTTGAGGCCAAAATCTACTAGAGGCAGTCTCTTTGTGCTGCCTGATGTTTAAAAGAATGCTTTCAATTAATATTGAGGGAGTTAAAGGTTAGAGAATAAATATTTAAAACAAAGCTGACAAAACTCAAGACACATTCATTTCAAGGAGCAGAGTCCTCACTCTTTCCATTTTGCCTAAACCTGCTCTGGTTACGTTTAGGCTTTCACTGAGCAGGCTCCTCATCGCAATGATGTAAGAACCCCAGCTCTGCCCTCTCTATGAGGCACAAATGAGTTACTCGAACTCAAAAGAATCCAGTCCTATCTAAATCCACACTAATATCACAGAGACATTTCAGTCACTCCCACAAAGCTCAGACTAACACATGTTGACAAAACTGGGGACCAGGGAGAGATAAAAGAGGCTTCCACAATGTCTTGCCCGAGTCCTTATCACTATTTAACTTTTGCATTCTTAAGAAAACTCAGTCAAAAAGCCCAAATCACTAAATGGCCAGATGCTCTTCTGGTGTGAATTAGTAAAGCTCAAACCCATGTACTGCCTGGGCTTTTTACTAACAACTCAGGTACAAGACATATGAGATCCAATTCCTTATTCCAGGCAATTATTAGATCCATATTACCATATACTTACAATAATATCTTTTTTATTTCAAAAATATTTCAAGATTTTGGTCCAAGTGAAAAAAAGGGGGGGAAAAGTGCTTTTTAATTTTAAAACCTCCATGCTATTTTTCTGGTCTTAACTTTGTGGTTTTCTGACATGACATATATTCCTAGATATCAGATGTTGAGAACCATCAGATCACATTGAGAAGCAAATTAAGTTGATTTTCTTCCCAGATCTAGATCACCTGACCTGGACCACAATCACTAAAGCCAATATCCTGTTCTATCATAAAGGTCAGTATTTGCTGATTACACTGATTTTTGCAGTACTCAGCCTACAAAACTTGCTTTAAAACCTCTGAGAAAACACACAGTTTGTTTGGAAACGTAGAAACTGCATACTTGGCTGTCACTTCTCTGAGCCTAATTTATGGATTAATTTATATATTCTGGATGACTCCTTGCTTAAAATCTTCATCAGTGCACAGCAATAGTGCAGGAGGCGTTGGGGTGGGAGAGGCAGTGGGACCAACACCATGGTACAACAGAGCTACTGGAAGCAACACAGGGTTATTGTTTGGAAGAGGGAAAGTTTAGTGCAGAAAGGGAATGGAGGGCAGCCTGGAACAGAGATTGGTGTCAAGGGGGAATCCTGCTGCGAGGAATGTACTGAGCCCAGAAACGGTCTCTGTTTTTATTACTATTTATAATTATAAATAAATTATGGTAAGCTTTCAAACTTTCCTCTCACAGCAAAATCCCAAGGTCATGGGAATCACCAATGCCACAAATAGATGAGCGAAACGAAGACATGAAAACCTGCCCTGCACAGGGCCTGTCAGCAATGGGCTCCCATTCCTTCACTCCATGTCCGCCTCCTCCCAGTGCTCCTCCCCTCCATTGCACAGACTCACTGTAAGCTGGGCACTACTTCAACACTAAGCTCCAGCAGCACTGGCAAATTTAAGAGTAAACCCAGGTTCACCACACACCAGGGCACCACGCTTGCTGCTTCCCTGTGAGATCCTTTGGGTTAGTGCAGCATCCACTTGAGCTCTGCTCTGTGTTGATGGTGACACAACTGCGACTGCCGCGAGGCTCTCTGTCATCAGCCGAGGCTGGGATGGGAGCCCAGCACAGACAGCACATCCTGAGTGAGAGTCGTGCCTGGAAGAGCACTTCAGCTGCAGCCCTCACAGTCTCAGGAAAAAAGGAGTAGGCCAGGAGAAAGAGACACATCTGCTCTGAGTGACGGCAAGCAGAGCATCAGGAGAACACAGCCATGATTAGACAGCTGGGCTTCCCTGATGGACAGTCTCCTTTGCTGTCCATCACCTTTCAACCCTGTCTTCCTGCAGATCCCAATCTTTTAAGATCTTCACATTTTTCATCATTTGCACTCCAAGACTTCCCCAGACAGCCAGACCAACCCAAGGAAAGATTCTCCTGCCATATTCTGCTTGCTGCTGTCCTAGCCACTTCCTTTCACATCCACCTTCCTCCTTCTCCGCCAAAGGGAGGTGCAGCTGCCACTCAAACCACACATCTCCTGTAACCTCTAAAGAGTTCTGTCTTTGCCAGTATTCAAATGTGAAAAATCATTCTGCTGGAAATTTGGGAATCATTTAAATTTGACTGAGAGTAAAAGCCCACAAACTACCTTCAAATCATGTAGAAACTCATATAACTTGGCTATGAATCAGTTTCACCCTTTGCAAAAACAACCAGAACTTTTTTTACTGCAGGTCCTCGGCAATCACAGCTGTTAGATCACACAGCTCAATACAAGGTCTCACATTACAAGAGTTGCTATAGATAACTGTAAATTTATTATTGAAAACAAGGTGTTCTGTGGCTGCTCCTGCAAAGCACAAGGAGTCTTGGAATGAAAATTGCTTGTCTAAAAAATAATTTGCATTTGGACAGCTTGCAATGAACACAGACACACACCAATCCCAGGGTGCTCTGCCTGCACAAGAATTACTGAAATAACTTCACTGTCACTTGGGAAGCTCATTGAAACACAGTTTCTTTTGAATGTGTAGAGCTGGTAGGAAATTTTTCCATTTAGAGCAACCTGTACGTCCCTCAGTACAGTCCCCTCCAAAGCGAGGCTTTGCTTTCCACAGAAAACTGCAACTTTTCATCAGAAAGGCTAAAATCCACCCAACAAAAAGATTTTCAGCTTTCCAAACAACAGAAGTTTCTCAGAAAAATAAAATGTTTTCAACATCGACACGAGGTACAAATTGCGTGGAGCCCCAGGACTAACTGGGCCACTGTTTCCTGCTGCAGTCATTCCCTCTCTGGAGCACTAATCCCCAGCTGAGCCTCGAGTTAAGACACTGTAACACCCACCATGAGTAAGCATTATAGCCCAGTGAAAATTTCCCTCAGCATTTGTTCCTTTGTGCATGACTAACCAGGATATCACTTAAGGTATTTTTCCTACCCTCTTTTTTTACAATGCAGGCAGTACAGACAGTTACATTCTAGTGGAAACATTACTCCAGCCACTACCCTCACCAGTAAACACACGTGCTCCTTTCCTCCTATCTGTCCTGAATGGAGCTGTTTACCAGCAGGTGCCTCTGATTATTTTGTCCTTGGAGCCGCATCCAGCTATGAACCAACACCTGACACAAGCATCAGGACAACAGCAATTCCTAAGCCAGTATTACCTTCTGTCAGAAGGACCCTTCTATAGAAACAGTGCAAACGAGGTGCCCAGAGAGAGATTAAGGATCACCTTCTCAAAATCGTTTGAGCACTTAATGGGGTTCTCAAAGGTCCCCACAGAGGTTAAGGATCCAAATCCCTTTGGTAGCATAAACATTTAGAACACCTAGATCTCTACTGAAGCAACAGTGAGGCCACAGGAGCATTCAGGAAGACATGATACCTTTTACTGAAAGTAACATAACACTAGGTAATCCCGTATAACAAGATCATGTAGTTTAAAAAAAATAATGTAGATGCCACTTCCACAGGAAGAAAATGATCTACCTTCTGTAATCTCGGCAACCAATGATGCTCAAACCCTTACACAGAAAAGCAGTGTGATCTTTCCTACATAACTAGGAGCCTACAAACACTGGAACTCCGGAGATACAGAAAGTGGCATTTGCTGTAAAACTCTGCTGCAGAATCACAGTTTATGATAATGGGGTTTTTGTTTCTGTGGCTACAAAAAGCAGATTTAAAATGTGAACTGAACTCAGCAAACAATTTCCATTTTGTCAGGACTACAGATTTTGCTGTTTAATTCCATGTTCAATGACCAGTTGTAGCCAAAGAGAAACAACTCTGTATCTTACTGTTTGTGGGAACATGCACAGAGCAGTGAGCTCTTGCTGTACTTTTCTCTATCTGACGTGCTTATTTCAGAAGCACCGTTCTCTCCATTTTACAACTAAATTCTCTAATATTTTCCCCCTCTGTTCCTTAAAGCAGGGTTTGGAAAAGCAAGCCCCTAACTGTGCCATCCGCAGTGCAGATGCCATCTCAGCAGCCAGCCAGCTACACTCGGGCCAGGTGGCAAACACCACCTAAATGCTGCCTTCAAACATCTCTCACTCTATCCAGGGAGCCTTTTCCTCACACCAGATAAAATTCTGGGCACAGAAAGGGCCTGGCTGAGGGAGGGAAGGAGAAATAATATGGGATTTCCAGTTTCTTTTTCAGTCACTATGAAAATATCTTTTGAAATAACAACCTTTAAGGTGAAAAAACATTTTTACTGCTCCAAGATGTGATTCTTAGATTTTTTTTTTCATTTTTAAAGCAGAGCAGAACTCATGCATGCTTTGGTCATTTGTGAGCCCTGGCAGGTTTCAGAGAGGTTCAAAACCACGGGATATATAGTTTTATCCCTGTCTCTGGAGGCTTGCTGCTGGGAGACCTCTGAGAGCTGAAGGGGCCTCTCCTGTGCCCTCATACAGGGTCCAAGCACTGGAGTGCCAGGGAACTTGGAATTGTGGATGGTACAATTAAATCTAGTTCTCACTTCCCAGACACACAAAGCCCAGCCACGCCACAACTGAACAGCCTGAATAAAATCTGTGCTTCTTAGAGGACAGGGGACCTTCCTGTACAAGTACCAAAGCCCTAGTAGTGACTTTGTTTTTCTCCATGTCAGCCAGGAGCTGACCCATCCATTACCACAAAGGACACTTATTCAATGTTGATGGAGAAGGAAGTGTACCACCTACTGAGTCACCCATGCCACATCCTAACACCTGGCTGTGGCCTTGCTGGGCTTCCACTTAAACATGAATCTACCCCGAGTACAGATGTAGAAAAAGTCTATAATAAAACCTCAAACCACACGAGACTGTCCTGGATGGGAGGGTATACTGGCATCTCCTGAAGTTCATGGACTTCCAGAAGAAAACTGAAATTCATCTGCTTTGCCTTTGTTCAGTTTCAGGAGTAACAACTGTGCATGTCACATCCCAAAGAGAGGTACAAAATTAAGTTTCCTTGAAATCAGAAATAAAATCACAGCTACAATTTTTTTTTCTTTTAAATTGACTGCACAAAACTATGGCCAAATCTGGCAAGCTGTTAGAAGGCTAATCTACCACTCACCTTAACTACCTCTGAAAGTTCATCCAAAACATTAGAATTCTCACAAGATTTTTGAACATAAAATACAGGGGTTTTTTAATGCTAAACTACAGACATCTCTTACAAATTAAATTCTCGCCTGCTGGGCAATGAATCACTCGCCATCCACAGTACACCCCATAGCTGACAAACAAAGCAGTATTTGCCACCTTATTGCAAAACATAGCACGACTGTATTTTGGGAAATGATTCTTCACTAAAAAAACATCGTCCAGTGCACTACAATGCTACAAGAGTCCCACTAATATGATGCTACATCCTGTGACTGGCTCCGAAACAAGCATGAAAACAGTCCCATTTTGGGGACTGCTGGAATCACACTGTGTTCTGTGTTCCACAGAACATCAGCTCATGGGTGGGCTCACTCACCTTTGGTCTGTCCTCAGTCAGACCACAACCCCTTTAACCCCTTGGCAGCTCTCCCACAGGCAGGATGATCCAGCCCCCACCTGTCCAAGGCACTTTCTCCAAAATGCTGCCACGTGGTTCCCCCCACAAAATTAGTGTTTACCTACCTAAAGCTTTGTGTCCTTCCGGATCTTCTACCTGAAGAAATGAAACCGCTCCGTGCTTGAGCTCAGGTACCAAAACCATAAATGCGAAGTATATGGGGAGGAAGAGGTAAGCTCGGGAAGAGAAGAAGGGAAGAGGTTTCTGTAATTAGCATCCTTTTTAAATCTGAATTTCTTGCCTGTCTTAAACTAATGTTTGCAACGTGTAATTTTGAAAAATCTTGACTGCTGGAAGTATCTGCAACAGCTGTGTTTCTTCATATACAGAATATCAAGGGCATCACCCAGACTGGTGCATCACTGCACATGACAGAACACAGACAGTTCCAAAAGAAAAATCACCTGAGTTCATACGGTCAGTAAAATTGCTACTAATGCTTCACAGAAAATACACTTAAGTCCTCTTGGACACTTACTGAATTTCCCCACAACCTTCCAATTCTCCCATAGAACCATTATTTTTATTGTCAGTCAGCTGTATTCTGAAATATAAATGTGACAAGTTAAACAAATTATTTGTTTTATTGCACAGAGGTCACCTTCTTGAAGTGCTCAAGGCCAGGCTGGATATGATCCTGAACAACTTGGTCTAGTGGAAAGTATCCTTGCCCATGGCGGGGGGCTGGAATGAGACGGTCTTTAAGGTCCTTCTCAACTCAACCATTTTATGATTCTGCAGACTCACATGAGGAGCCCTGCAAGGACCCCTCCTTTCACACTCTGATTTCCAGCTCCTCAAACTGTTTGGAGTGGAGATATGGACAGGCACACTGTAAAAGGACAAAAAAATCACCTCACACCCACCTTATCCTGCAAAAGGAACACCAGCATCCATTCCCACACAGAGATGAAATCGAAATCTGTATCACACATCAAATCCAAGAGTTTGGCAAGGAGGAAGAGGTGAGATTACTTGGCAGGCTTTGCCTGAGCCACAGAAGGAGCCTCCAGCAGGGCTGGAGGCCGTGACTCCAAAGCTGCTTATGAAATCCACCTTCTACCTGCTAAACCAAAACATAAAGACTACAGCAGAGATCTCCCAATTTTATGCTTGTAATAGGAATGAGCCACTTAAACAGCTCCATTTTCTCTAGGTTATGGACTAACTTCAGTGGCTTCGGATGCAAAGCCAGAGCAACCTGGCTTCAGGGGAACTACTTCATGTTTCAGCCTGATGCCTCAGACTGAATTCAAGTTGACAGGATGAGGCTATCACGTCAGCAGCACTCTTGCTTAATGTTTTGAGTCACGTATTGTATTAGTCACAAGACACCATAATTGTCTTTCCATCCTTTTTTCCTTGCCGAGATGAATAACCTATGGAGCAGGTTTTCCTAGGTGCTTTTGATTAGAAACAAATGGGTCACCTTCCCAAAAAGCTACTGAGCAGACAAAAAACCCAACCAGAAGCGTATACACACACACACACACACACACACACACACCCCCCTCACAATGATCAAATAATCCTGCAGTAAAAAGAAAATTTTACTATTTACTTGTGAAAGGAATGTCAGCAGTCTTGGTCCTGGGAGCTGCAACTGCAGTGTGCGGTGCAAACCTCTGGGTACAGCCCCACATTCCCTGGATGCAAATCGCTGCAGCTCCAGCAAGGCCCCTTCACTTGCTCCCCTGCTGTCCAGTAAATCATGCACAGGTTATCCTTCTCGTCCCACCTGGTTATTCATTTTTTTAACTTAAAAAAAAAACCTGAGGGCCTTCTCACGTGCAGCCTCCACACTGAAATAACCTCCACATTTTGGATCACAGCAATGAAAAGATGGGAACAGCTGGGCGTTGCTTCTGTCCTCAGCTCACTCCGGTGCAATTCAGTGCCAGAGGGATCAGGGAAAAGGCTCCACACTCCAAGTGTGTTTTTGCTCTTCCCTTCCACTTCTGCAATATTAAACCATCCAAAAAAACAGGGGGGCAAAAAGTTCAATTTACATAGAATGCCCCAAGCGCCCATAAGTGGGACATGCTAGTGCTCCCAGCACATCTCTTGCTTTTTAAATCATTTTTCAACTTTACAGCTTGGTGGTATAACAAAAACAGCTGCGCAGGGTTGTCCTGTATCCTTCCCTAATCTGTGCCTCCCTATTTGTGCCTTCCCTCCCTGCTGCTTACTGGTGAGTAGCTCCTCGACCCCTTGTTCTCACAGCACATCATGGGTTTACAGGTGCTGGTGGGACAATCTCACAAATAAACACTGAATGTTTCAAGAAGTTGCCTTTTTTCCACATAACTCTTTCTATTAAAAATAAGGCATCACATTCACATCGGTCTTAGTTCACCCTGCCATGTTTTGCAGAGACCCTACACGAGTATGCCCTGCTTGCTCATTGTCCTTGCATATATTTCTGCACCTCAGTCCAAATTCCCCATGGCTCTCTCCTGTTCCTTTTTTGGGAGGGTCTTCCTCACTATTTTCATGACAGAGGCTGGAGGCAGGTGGTGGAAGCAGCAATTGGGTGGCCCTCAGCACCCTCAGAGGGGAAGCACCCTAAGATTCCTGCTGAGCTGGCAGCAGGGCTGGACACAAATTCACCGTTATTTCTCGGCAGGTTGAGATTTTTTTT
>VXBT01002848.1:1081355-1111261 GCA_013400235.1 Oriolus oriolus
TTTTTTTAATTTTTGAGGAAAAACTTGCTTTTCCTTACGCCCCAAGCACCTCCATTCCAAGCCGCGGGCACGAACCCAGCACCGATGAAAGTGGCGGGGAGGGAGTCAAAAATGGCCGCCCTCCCTGAGGGGGGCCCGCCAAAATCCTCACCGTGAGGGCAAAGCGCCGGGGCCTCATGGCTGCCTTGCCACCCCCACGGCCCTCCCCAGACACCTCCCCCTCAGTCCCAAAGACCCTTCCCCGACAGAAACTTCTTCGGATATTTGGAAATAACGATGGAGACATTCGCCCACCTTCGGGAGGGAGTGGAGCTGCACCGGGTGCGTTTGCAATTGCACGGGGCTGCCGTGGGGGGAAGGCGGGAAGCGGTTTCCCTCAGGAGCTGGAAGTAGCCAGAGGCAGCCCCGAGTGGATCTATCCCAGGTTTTCCCTTTCCAGGGAAATAAATACTCGGTGTATTGCAGCACCATCTGCTGGTTCCTGTAGATGGGACACGCAGGGATCTCCCAACGGGGTAGAAAGGAATAGAAGAAAGTTGAGAGCAGGTTTTGAGTGGTTTCTTACACCGTGGGCTTTTCCTTAAGATCTTCCTTCTTGTAAAGGCATTGAGGTGTCTGTTAAATAAGCAGTATAAGAAACGCCACCACCCAGAGAAAAAGCGGACATACTAGTGCTAAGTTTAGGGATTTTTTTCTGAAGAAGTACAACAGTCGAAATCCAGGTTTTTCCCCTATTACTCTGAAGCAGAGGGTGGTGAATCTGCAAAACCCCTGGGGAAGGATTTTCTGAAGTGACCAACTGGTTATGGGCACTTTTATTTTTCCTGTGTATCTAACTCAGGCTGCCTGCCCTTATTTCTTAATGTTTGCATTTCATGAAGCCCTAAACCTCTGACCCTGTGGTCCTATGAAAGGGCTCAGCCCGCCCACCCGCAGCCACCACCACTTTGCTAAGCCCTTACCGCCTTCCAGTGGTTCCTTTTTCCAGCCGGTTTCCTTCCTGGGCTTGATCCATCCCAACGGTGAAGTCATGTTGGTGAGCTTTATTGAAAGTTGTTCCTTGCTGTTAATTTACAGCCTGGTGAAGGCAAAAGGAAGAGGTTGGGATTTTTCCCCCCTCAGTGGTTGATTTGAGATAATACAAATACGAAGAAATACATTACTTTGAAATTTTGTTGTATAGAGAGGAATGGCACTCGCCTCTTTTGCTTCTTTAACTTCAAGTACAATACTAATTAATCCATGATTAAACAAAAGAAAATTGGTCCACCCTGTAGAGTATTTGAAAAGAAAAAAAACTTCCCTTTACAGGGCCCAGCAAATGTCCAAGGTTCAAACAAAGTACGAGGTGCTAACGAACAGAGTCTTGACAAACGTTGTTTTCCTGCACAGGGGCTCAGTACATAATGATTTCATTCAGCAGCTACTGTTCAAGCATGGAAAGTGTTGGTAAAGAAATCCCACAGAGATCAGACAACCATTTTCCTAACTTAAGCTTCCCCCTCTGCTCCTCCCCCCGTTTGCCTTTCGGGCCTCTGCCAGTCAAAACATAAATATTCATCAGCTGATATTTGCAGTAGCTGTGAAGTTATGAATGAGGCCAAACGCCTTTCCCTCCTGCCCCATCTGCAAAATGGCAGCTTCTGGTCTTAGCTCATGGTCAAACGACACTTTCCAAATTCCCCAAAGTGCACTTGCAGGCTTTTCAAATTCAGTCGGGCTTTTAATGCACAAAGCAGAAATGCTGTCTACCTAATATTTACCCTGGGATTACTGAAAAAAAAAATATATATATATTACTTTGCTATGCTTTAAACTTTGCGATGCCTTGACGTAATAGACAGAAGTGTTGGCAGCTCAAAATGTTGGTTGGTTTATTTCAGGGGACATGACTGCTGCAGGTTTCCTTTCTGAATCAAATACCAGACACTTGAACCATTTGTTGTGCAGAAAAGAGAAACGGCTTTTATTCTTAATGCTGGTTTCTTAACCACCTGGGTGCTGTCAGAAGGAGCCACATGCACTGGAAAACACTTTTAATAAGACTCCTTTAAGCCTGTCTTAAACCCTGGATCCTGAAAAATGGAATCCTCACTGCCTGTCATACGTGTTTTCTCTCTGCAGATTAGTGAGGGGCTGCTGCTTTAGAAATGTTCCATTCTCACAAAGCCTGGAATTATGCTCTCAAACCTACCGTGGGTCAGCAAGACATCTGATGTAGCTACACCAGCAAAGTCACAAGCAGAGAAGTCAGAGAAACAAGGTAACAGTGCAGAGATTTAATGATAATTATAATCTAATTCAGCAAGGTATCAACACTGCATCTTAGAGGCTTAAAAATCCTAAATGCTCATAGCCATAGGGAAGTCCTGATAAAGAGGCTCAGCACCATTCAGGATCAGGAAACTGGAACACCTTTTTGTAGCTTTGGTTGCACAAATCAGTCATGCAAACTATCCCGTCTTGTCTGCTTCTCGTAGATTCAGCCGTAAATAAAAAAATTACCACCAAAACCATCACCTTCTTACAAGAAGGTGACAGAAAGCTTTAGAGATGTTACAATCATCCCATTTGATTTTGACCATGAAAAAGCCATAACATTTCAATCAACAAGTCTCCAAATATGCTCTATTTTGGCCAAAATAGAGCATATCTTCTCAAAAAAAAAATTATATTTCATTTAAAGACTATGAAGGACAATTTACCACATCCCTTGAGAATATTCCAACACTCACAATCCTTGTTGCTAAAACAAAGCCCCCATGCTTTGTTTTTAATACCTTCAACTTTCAGCCACACCACCCTGTATGTCCTTTTTAGAGATGAAAGAGCCTCAAAATTGTCTCACTTGCACCTCCAAACCAAGACCAAGTGCTCTGTCTATCTTTTTACTAATCAGCTGTGTACACTTCTTGGAATATTTGCACTGGCAAAGGCTGCAGAGGTGTTGAGTCCTGCATGGCTTCCACCTACAGACAAAAAGGTTTCGCCCCTGGGGAAGCAGACACAGGTTCATCATCAGGACATAAGTGAACTCCAAAAAGTGATCAGGGCAGGGAAAATTATAAGATGTTGGATACACACCTTAGCATGGCTCCTCTGCTCCCACATACAAGTTAACTGCTTGGGGTGTACACATTACACATAAGATCAAAAGGCAGCCCTTAGCCAGGCACATGAGCAAAGTTTTGTTTACAGACCTGAATCATGTACTGGAATGAACTTAGGATCACTTGATTTGGAAAATTTAAATTCACAAATTTAAAAAAACATTTTACTAGGAATTTGTGCTTTTCCCAATTAACATCCCCTAAAATTACACTCTGTTTTTTTGCACTACACCCAGAAATCCAGCATTCTTACTAGGCTGATGATCCTGTTTTTATCAGCCGTTTACATACTGTTGTGCTGCTTAAAAGCATCTTTTTGGGGCAACAGAAGTGTCTATGTGACAGCACAAATGAACAGTAATTAATTGACACACTTCACTGAACATACAAATGTTGGGATGAGCTGTTCTGGCATTTAGCGTGATGACATGGCACCGCTGGACGGACTAACTGTGGCCAGCACTACAAACAAAAGAGGAGGGGAAAGATTAATCACAATGACACCTCCTCACGCCCAATGAGGCAGTGGCAGTAGAGTCTGTGCTAATTCCAAGTAGAAAAGGAAAGAGAAACTTCAAGGAATTTCTCCATAGCCATTTTCTCATGAGAGTGGGAAGGTGAGAATGAAAAAGGCTAGCTCAGGATGCTCTCTCCTGCATTCCCATATATTAAAATTCATAGTAATAGACATATTACTTTTCCCGTGTTAATAACCAAAAAGCTTCTCAGAGGCAACAAAAATCCTCCAAGGTAAATATCCAGTGCACAGATTCAGTCAGAATGGAATGATTGCTGCAGCCACAGCTCTAGAAATCATGGCAGCAGCCACAGTGTTGGCTGAGACACGCTTTATGTTGCAGCCAACATCTTTGCTCATCACATAGTACTGAAGATTTCCAAACCCATCAGTAAACAGCAACACAAATTAATAAACGAGCTCGGGGGCTGGAGGTGCTCTACAGTTCCTTGTTCTTTGGATGCACTCTACATCCTCTATAGTAACTTGACAATATGGTCCCATCCATATCAGAGCAATAATGGAAAAAGGATTGAGAATCAAAAGGAATCACTTTTAAAATATTTTTATCTTTATGGTAAAAGGGCCTTTCTGCCATAGATCAAAAGTATGGTTTTATGCTTGCGGAGGGGACACGTACACCCAAACCCAACACACTTGCAACTGATAAAAAGCAGAACACGCAGATGGTTGAACTGTCCGGGTTGACGCTCATTAGCATGCCAGTGAATTATTTCGGGTGGGTGTGGTTTTGTAGTCTGTTATGCAGCAGTTACAAACCTACACATAACTACTTGCAAGTGACTATCCCTGGACTAACAGGAGATGATGCCAGAAGGTCTCCCCAGTGTCTCTGGCACCACTGAATAACCAGAACAGAAGCTGGAGCTGGAACTATCAGAGATGTCTCTCAGGCCTCCTGTACAGCTGTGGCAGTCTTCCAGGTTAGCAGGGAACACACAAGAAGCAAAGGTTGGGAGATTGAACCTGCTACAGTTTATGGATAAATAACACAGAGAGTGATGTAGAGAGATCATAAGATACTTGGGTTATTTATATATTAAAGTGTGCTTGTCGTGCACCGGGGCAGTTCATCTTTCCGTTCACAAAAGATGGGTTAAGTGAAGCTCTGAGCAACCTGGTCTAGTGGAAGATGCTCCTGCCCATGGCAGGAGGGTTGGAACTAGATGAGCTTTAAGGTCCCTTTCAACCCAAGCCATTCCATGATTCTGTGATTCAGCACCAACTCTCCAACAGGGCAAGTCTGTCTAGGAAATACCAGCAGCATTTAGAAGGTAACTGCACAGGGCTTGCCAAACTAAGAACGATCACCACAGCAGCCTTGCCACAGAACTCGCTGCTTTTCTCCAGCTGTGGCCTCAAAATTCCTGATAAAAAACAACCATCGAGCACCTCACATGACAGCTGCAAGTCCCACTAATTCAAACACTGTGAACTTGATGGGATACTACAAAACTTCCAGTGAAACCTATGAAAACTTTGGTGCCTCTTGGGAAGGTAAGGAGAACTGCACCTGTAGGTTCACTTGAAGTTTGCCAGTCTCCTTTTTAGATTTCTTACCATGGCTGTAGATGGTGTATGGGAACCAGGGACTGGGTTCCTCTGCCACGAGACTCCGTGCTTTCTCTACTGACATAAAGTGCTGCTGAAGCACCACAGGCCACCGAAGTCCCACGTATGCAGGTCCCTTGTCCCATCTGGCAAACCTTCAACTTTAATCCTGGGGGCTCTTGAAAAATGAAAATCAGCTCTTACCTTCTCACCAAAAGCCCCCCAGCAACACCCACACCTGTCCACACCTTATTTCCAACTGCTTCCAAAGGACAAAGACTCTGCCCAGAAGCCCCACACATCTTTCTCATTCCAGAAATGAGATCCAACCCAAGGACGTCACAGCAAAGGCTGGTGTGGACACAGCAGTAAACACACAGGATGCAATGAGATGCAATGCCACAACCAAGAGCTGGATACTGCCACCCCCGGTCCTGCAGCCATGGATTAGGAGCTGTGGAAAAAACTCATCAGTAGGCAGTAAGGAAATGAGGTGGATTAGTGCCAACTCTTACTCTTTAATTGCAGATATATTCTGCTGGTCACAGCCTCAGGAAAGCACAACTTCCCTTTTCCTAATATACATTTCTCTGTTTGTAACTCTTTCAAAGAGTTTTGCAGTGGAGTTTCTTGAATAAAGGGTGCTGCTTTAGTTTTTCCGGGTTCCTGGGTAGAGACATAAACTTGTCCAAAGGAATTCATGCCAAATACGGCAATTTTTGCTGCTCTTAACTACCTGATGGGAAGGCTGCAGATGTGTAACTCCTAAGTCAGTGACAATTTGTATTAAAATTATAATAGAGACCCCCACCTACACTCTTCAGCCTCTCTCTTTGATAGAATATGTGTACAGACCCAGAGGAAGGAAGCTGAGATATGGGAGATGATCCCGCTGTTTGAATTCCTATCTCTGATCAGCATTCAGGTCTCACCTGTTAGGAAGATTGTTTGTCTCACACCCATGCTAGCTTTCTGTGTCCAGTAACAGAACATGCTGAACCAATTTGCTGACCGTACCAAGTAGAGATGTGTACAATACACATCTTGAATTTGTGTAACAACTCAGGTTATGCCGTGTCACCTTATTGTAGGATCTTCACGCCTTCCTTTGAAGTCTTTGTGACTGTTCTTGATAATTAGACTCATCTCACGTGAAATAAATCTAGCAGTGAATACCTGCTCTGCAGGAACCTTTTTAATGACAAATAAGTGTTTATATAAAATCCACTACTTTCAGTTCTCCTAAAAGGAAAACCTAATTAAACACAGTGCACAGAATTAAAGGGGTTAGCATACTACTAAAAGTGCTTGGGGAAAAGTGAACTAAAATCATGTTATGCTGTTGAATTTTAGAAAACCAGAGGTAGAAAATAAGAGGTGTTCCATTCCCATACTGCAAAGCCACCACAATCAGATTTTACTTGGCAAAGTGGCAGAGTCTCAGTTGTATAAGGAGCTGCACCTTCTGGAAGGAAAAATACACAGGCTAAAGGCTCTGCTGTGCCCCAGCTCTACCTCTGCTCTGGTCACCTGTGGACCTTCCCCATGCCTGTTGAGTATTTGTGGTGTGTGTTGTCCACCCCAGAGTTACCTGCCTTAGGGAGAACAGTGAATTAAGGTAGTAGAAGGGAAAGTTAAAGGACTTAGCTGGGGGAATCAGTTTGTTTCTGCCCCCATTTTAGAGAGAGACTTTCTCTTCCTCTGCCTGTCAATTTACCCTTCTGACTCTGTTGAGCAGAGACTGCTGCCTGCAGAAAAGCATCTCTGCAGTCACAGCACTGCCTTGACCTTGACTGGAACTTAACAGCTGCTGCTGTCATAAAATAATAACCAATATTAATCACTGTCAGTCTAGTTATGTGAATGTCTTCCCCTTGGCTGAATAATCCATCTGTACGCACCTCCCAGCCCTCCATACCACAGAGGTGCCAACTGAGTACTCAGTCTGGGTAATTACCTGAGCACCCTGCAGGATTGTGACAGAGGAGACCGATGGATGGTCTCAGGGCAGTCCTACCAGGGTGCTCTCGGACACAGTTCATCCTGCCCATCTGAAAGGACAAGTTAGGAGCTGGAAATCCCTAAGGGGGAATCAGATCTTTGAAGTTCCCCTGGGACAGCCTCTGGGTGCCCCTTGCGGAGCTCCAGGCCCTGGGGAATCACAGGGCTGCCCTCAAGGGCGTTCTTATGTTGGCACATAACCAATGTATCTATGCAAAGGAAGAAGCTGAGCTACAACACAAAGGCACTTTGCATCTGGAGGACATGTTCTCGACGCAGCAAAACATCTTTGTTATGAATGTAACATATGTGGTACTCTTCCTCTGTTTGGCAGGAGATAAGAAAAACAGAAGCAATGCAAAAATGAAAACAAAATGGAGCACATAAGCATCGTGAAGCAATTACAGTGCTGCATCTCATTAGGATCTAAATCTGGGATTGCCAATCTTGTTTTAAAAACAGTTTTGTTCAACACCCAGTGACAGAATTTAAAAGCTGACATATCTTGCTGTACTGTGGGCCACAGTCACAGCTGGTGTAAATCAGTATAAACTAATGAAGTCAATGGAGCTTCTCTGATTTACACTAGCTGAGGTTATGGCTCAATAAGGTTAGGCTTGCTTTCTAGGAGTGTTCAAGGAAGCCAACTTCTGTGTGTCCTGTGATGAAGTGGTTATTTATAATGGCCTTCAGTGTGGTTTGGAGCCAAATTTCCACATCAAAAGTAGCTTTATAGGAGATATCCTTACAGTGAGGTTCAGTGCAAAATCATGACTTCAGAAGCCAGCTTTCCTCATGCACTCAAGTATTTGATTTCAGCCTGAAAACCATTTGAGAAGCCAAGAAAAGCAGAGCCATTCCTGCCTACTTCCCCAGCTCTGCTTCATCTTTGAGTCGCCTGCATATCCAGCAGGCCCCGACCTACACTGCCCATTTATCAAGGCGAGTTACTCTAAGTGTCTGTTTATTTATGTTCAGAAATTCCCAGTAAGACAGACAAGTTTCATGCTTAACCTGAAAAACTGGGGATGGGGGTGGAGTTCTAACCAGTTCCAGAGCTATTTGTTTGACTTGGCCACTGGCGAAAATAAAACACAATAACATGTCCCAGAGTCACAGCGAGAGGTGGAGGTCACAAGAAAACAGATCATGTCTTTCACAGCTCCTCAGCTTCAGTGCACTGAATTATGACTCCTATTATTTACTTACTGGATTCTCCACCCTGCGTGCAGGCTCCAAGCATTCGAAAAGCAGCAGGTCTCTGCATCAAAGGACTGACAGGCAAGTGAGAGAGGAAAATCTGTCCTGAAGCTACAGTAACCTCCTCCTCCACGTTTGATCTGAAAGGTCAGATGTTCTCACAAGCCTCGGCTGACTCCTGCCATCTGCTGAGCCATGCCTGCAGTCCTGCAACCGCTGTGCTCTCCTCTGCTGATTTTAACTGCCAGACTCTTCATGGCAGAGATGTTCCCAGCACAGCCAATCCTGCTCAAGGTGGGCTTTTCCAGAAGGATATTGGGTTTTTTCTTAGGAGGGCCTTGCTCCCTGCATGTCCATCCTCGATGTGATCTATCAGCTGTTCAGAAAACATCACAGGCTCTTTCACTGACCTTCACTTTGAAACAGATTGATTTCTTTAGAACTTAGTGCTAAAAAAGTGTGTCTTGAGTCCAGTTGTTGAGATCCCAAACCAGGGCTGAAGCCTCTCCAAACCTCCTGAGTGGTTTCTACCCATCCTGTAGAGAATACCACACTCTTCCATACACTCTTCAGTGGGTTTAATCCTCCACTGGGACTAAGGAGACAACTTTGTGGGGATGCTTCTCAAAAGGGAAACTTCTGAACTGCCAGCAGCAGAGAAATCCACACACAGACTGAACATGAAACACCAGTATGTAAGAGCCTGCCTCACATCTTAACCTCTTGGGAGGTACCACTTTCTGCTAAAAAGCACAGGATCCTCCTCCTCTTTCATACCTTCAGGTTTTGCTTTTGGTCTCTTCTCTCTTCACAAAACATCTGATAAATATTTTCTCATTAAGAGCTGCAATCTCCTTTTCCAGGGAATGTTCCTGGTCCATCTCAGGAAGTGGTTAGAGAACCCCATTCAGTTACTGATCACTCACCAGCCTCGCAAATCAGTTGGGGTTTTTTTCAGTACCCAGCACACCAGTTGAGTGCTGTCTTTCTGGGTACAGAAATATCACTCACTGTTCTCCCCTTATTAGGTTTTTTCTGTTCTTTGTATCTGTGACCTAGTATGGAGCCAAGGTCAATACAGAAGACAATTTCACAATTAAACTCATCATGTTTGTTATTTGACATTTGGGTAGGCAGATACACTAAAGCATCATAAATGCAAAATACTTCTGCTCCCCTCTACTTCTGTGCCTTGATCTAAGGACTGTGACTAATTGTTCCTAAGAGTTTGTTGGCTTCACTTGTTATTTAAGACAAATAATTTTCCACTTAACATGTTTCATAAAGACCTATTTTTTTTTGTTATATTAGTTACGTTCTCCTTAGAAACACTCTCACAAACCATAGAAAGATCAACTACCACCTGTTCTGTGTGCTCTGTTTTTTTCTCAGCTTCTCCAGGTGAAGCAAGTGTGGAGATAAATTTTTTTCTTAGCCTGGACATTGTTCAGCTTTTAGAATGGTTGAGGGCACTTGGTCTTTCTGCTTTTTAACCCAAACGAAACAGAATTCCTACCCTTTTTCTATTTAATCATTTCAAAAAGTTGTGTTTGGCTGCCTCAAAATCAAAAGAAAACATCTTCATTGTGGAATATTTTGAAAACAGAATTCTACCAGACAAATGAATTTACTTTCTGTTAACAGTTTCACAGGCTTTAAGTATTTGGCTCTAATTTTGGTTTTTAATGCTTGTCTAGTCTTACTAGGGTTGAATTGGAAGGCAGTCAGATGATTCTCAGATAACAGGCAGGAAAAAGCAATGTAAACCCCTTACCCCAGAGGAACTAGAAACAGTGAATTACGCACAAGTAACGAGACCAGTTTCCTCACCATCAGAACTTCTACTGAACCACAGAGTTTCAGAACTTTCCTCAAACCTGGTTGGGGCAAAGACAGGAAACTGCATCTTCTGAGCTTTAGAAATAGATCTTAAACACGTAAACATATGATATTATGCCCCTATCTTTTAAGTAACATTTATATTACCTCAAATAAACAGTCTTGCCGAAGTTAGTCTGTAATTGACATCTGACACAGTCCACATTGCAACAGATATGATAAGTGCAGTAAACAGCAGGAATTATGCTTCTCTGTGCTCTGAGAAACATTCATATTTCCTTGCACAGATAAACTTTATTTTGTTGCTACGCAACTCTCACACAACAGACCGCATTCTGCAGTAAATAAGAGTACAAATTTTACAACTGGAGGGCAAGCATGTGGCCTTTTGGGTTTTCTCCCCATTTCGAGTTCCAGCTCCAGCTTTAGTTCACATTATAATATTCCATCATTTCATGACAAAGCTGCTTCTAAAGCTCAGTAAGGGATATTTCAAACCCTGCAAAGCGGGAGAGTCAGAATGCACAAGTCCCTCTGAGGCTGATGGGAAACAAATGGTGATGTCAGTGGAACCATGAAAATAAGGGGTTTTTCTCTTTTTTAGTCTCCTTTAAAAATGAACATTAAATTTTCACAACAAGATATTCAAAACCTGTGTGGCCTCTCCCTGCTCCCTGTGACACTGATACCTGCAAGGGAGGTGAGACAGGTGAAGAGCTACCCTTGCTTTTACCCAAGATGAGAACAGTACACTCTTACCTCCTTTGTTCTTTACCGTTGCAAAATTTCTCCTGAATTCAGTGGATATTTGGATTGTTTAGGGAACAGAGGCACAGATCCTGTGTGTCTCTGCATCTTCATCATAAGCAGAGTGAAGAACACTAAGCTTTATCTGACTCAAGGGTCTGCATGGAAACTGAACAGAGCCACTAGGCTCTTCCCAAGTCACAGGTTAATGCCTCAATTATTCAAGTTTCCCTTTTGCACATGGCTGCAAATTCTACAAACTCCCTCAGGTAGCATCAGCCTTCCCTTGCCACTGTTAGCAAATCAATCCAGGTGAACAATGTGACTCGGAGCTCCAGGTGGATGCAGCTGGCACAGTTTGGGCTACAGGGATTTGCATTAGCCAAGGATCTGACCTACATCCAATGCACATACGTAACAGTTGTCTGACTGCAGAGGTGTTTGTGCCACTTAAACAGCAGAATTTCTCCAGTTTTCCCCAATTTTGCTTTGCTCTTTGGTTCCTTTCAACTAAGAGTCCTCTGGGCTCCTACAGACTACGTGCCACAAGCCCAGATGCTTATGAAGTCCCTAGGGAAAGGACACTGTTCATAAGAAAGCAAGATGTAATCTCTACAATCTACAGTCCATTTTCTCTAAACAGTGAGCAAGAAGTATCTTTTGCATTTTAAATTTCAGCATTTCTGTTTGCTATCAAAACATTTGTGTTTATAGTTTCACTTTAACAGCTAAATTACTCCCAGGCATGGAAATTAATATCAGCATTTGTTGCAAAACATGTTGAAGTTTCTAAGCTAGTCTTGTATAAAGGCCCATCTTTAATCACACCTCCCAGTGCAGCAGCTTTCCTTAAGAGCCTGAGAGATTTGGAAACACCTGTAAAATTTACTTTGAGTCCTTTTGTCAGCAAGTGACCTCCTACAGAGCAGAGGGTTCCCTCAGTCAAGATTGCAGGATGAGGCCCACAGAGCTGGACTTTGTCTGGAAGCAAAACAGGCAACACACAAGGCAAGAGTCTTCAGACCTAAATCTTGGAAAACAGCGCTTGATGTCTTCGTATCAGTGTCCTGCCAATTTCTTCTACTCTCCGGCATCCTGGAGGAGAAGTTGCAGGTCAGTTCAAACCCCTGATTTTCCAACCCACTCTAAGCCTTTTCTTTTTCTGCCTCATAAAAATCTACATTCTGTCAGATGAAATCCACCCCTTAGCAACCAAAGATTTGCCACTACTTTTCTATGGATTTATTGCTCTCCTTGTGAAAAAAAAAAAACCCCAAGATAATGTTTTCACTTAATCTCAGTTCCCTATTTGTCAGGCAGGGATAACAAGTCCTTCTCCCATTTCTCCACAGGCTAACCTGTTTAGATTGCAAACATTCCCCTCGTGCAAGTTGCTACAGCATCTTGCCTGGGGCAAATGAAAGCCCTGAGAAAATGTGATTACGGAGAGGAAATGTTGATGTCCCACCTGTCAGTGCCATTGCCAGGCGAAACTCTTCCTTCAGCATCTGGAGAACTTCTTTTGCTCCTTCTTCACCCTGGGAGATTAGGAGACAATGTGAACTATGATGTGTACGTATACGCGTGTAGCTATAGACATGTACACGTGTGCCAAGAAAAGCTTTATGCACAAACGTAAGTCCTGGGTGTTTGTCACAGCAAATTTTACATCAGATGATCTGGATGCACACAGACACCATCACACACACACTCCTCTGTGCACACAGACACTCATATGTGCATATAATAAGGCTAAACAGTGAGTCTGGGGATCTGAAATCATGCATTTGAGCTTTTCCTAACTTACTTGATAGGCCAATCCCCAGAGGAGAGGTCTCCCGATGAAAACAGCTTTGGCACCAAGAGCCAGTGCCTTGAGAACGTCCGTGCCTTTTCTTACACCACCATCCAGGAACACCTCCACCTTCCCCTCCACAGCCTCCACAATTTCAGGCAAGACATCAATCTAAAAGAGAGAAACCAGAAGTACAGCTTGGCTGCTCCTGAAACCCTATTTATTTTTGAAGTGAGTTCTTTCACATAGGATCCAAGCTTTACAGCAGCTTAATGAGCAGTTGCATGCCTGAATCTATACCCAAATAACACAGCCTTGTATTGAGAACCAGCAGTGACTTTGCAGGGGAGAAGGTACATACAAAGGTCAAATTTATTTGGAGAGTCACGTAAACAGAATGAGAATCAGCAGGGTCTCACAAAATGGCCATCTGACCCCGTGACACATATCTCACACAAGCCAGTATCTGATTCTTATGCAGAATATAAGAACCACCGAGCACTAAGGAAGCCTTTTGGTGGCGCTGCCTCCCAAACTGCCAGTCTTCACTAGTCTGGGGATGAAATGGAATCACTCTCCCTTTTTAAATAATCATCTTTGCTTCCCTATTTAAATTTACCATTCATTTATCCTGAGGGCCAGCTCGGGAGCCCAGAGGCAGGCACTGTACCTATAGACAAGGAGTAAGAGAAACACATGCCTGGAGGAACTCAGAGTTGGCTGCTAAATTTTAATTAATGTAGTTACTCTTTGGAAAATGCATCTAATTACAGGAATGACTGTAGAGAAGAACTTCTTAATATAAGAAGAAATGCACTTTCCTCTAAGTTTTGAGCAAGGTGGGAAATAATTTCTTTTAATGTACATGTATGTTGCTTTCACTGAGCTCTGCTCATCCCCTTTCTCAACTTATTCCCCACACCAGTGATACAAGTAAGGGGGGAAAGTATTTTTACTGTTCTCGAGTTACAAGTAACCAGGGAATTAAGTAATTCCTCTTGCCGTGCAAGAGGTCCCAGGGAAAGGATGAGCCTCCTGAATTCAAGCCTGGAGCATTAATTACAGGACAACTTTTCCTATAAGGCCACCTAAATAGTTCCTATTCATGAAAATCAGGAAGGGAGCACCACCAGAAGCCAAGTATTAAGGAGACTGGAAACAGTGTGTGGAAGTAAGACAAAAGACACACAAATTCACGTCTTTCAAATGCGGATGTAATTCATTTCCTTTCTAATGGATAAAAATGACTAGAAGATGGGGGGAAAAACTTGAAAGTGCAGTTTGTTTTTAGATTTGGATTAAAATTTTCTTGAAGTTTGGCACTTGCTGTGATTTTCCCCCTCCCTTTGGTTTTGCTCTTTTGCCAAACATATTTTGGATCTATTTCCATATCCAGAGACCACTTTCTACATCCTGACAAACTGTACCAACATTAAAGTGCTCTAATAACTAAAGCATGATGCAAACCATAATTAAAACATAGATTTCCTCAATGTGTAACTAGACACTAGAAATATTGACCAGCTTGGGCTGAGCTCACGATCTGAAACCCCATGAAATTGAAGCCAATTATTATGTTTCTAAATCAGAAACATTTAACATGATCTGATACATTATAAAAACAGCATTGTGAAGTGTTGTTCCTTGTACCATAAATCCAGGGAACACATCAGCTTTAGCAGCTCTCCTCTGCCCTGTGGTGTGGCAAAGGAGTAACCCCTAACAAGGAGTTTGCAAATTTCTGTTCTGCTGCAGCTGTCAAAAATTAATTCGTATTTCTTGAGCCTCTCTCGTTCCTCAAAATGATGTTTTTAACATCCTTATACATTGTTGCTGTTGGATTACCTCACACACAGGCTTGCCCAAGAGTTTTAAATACTCTCAGTGAAATCAGGGAATACATTCCCAGGAGGCGACAAGAGGACCTGTTCCCCTCTCCCTTCAGGGAACCATCATGGAAAACAGGAGGTTTTTCATCGAGAACATATTGGAAATACTCAGAGAGGCACAACTGGGCTTTGATTCTCCTCCCTTTCATTCTCTTTTTATTTGTGCAGCTTTCCCACACCAAATGAAGCAAGATGAGTGATGACTGGAATTTTGGGGTTTTTCCTTCATCCTGAGCACATACTTTTTCATTTTCCTTTACTTCTTTCTTTTTTGCCGACCGAGAAATTCTCAAATCCCTTTCACCTTTGGAAAAGGCATGGGGTAGCACGACAAGGAAAAGGAAAAAGGAAAAACTGTAATTTAACCACTCTCTCCCTTTTCCAAAGGTGAAAATATTTGAAAGGAGAAAAATGGAGAGTTTTATTCTGCCTTTAGCTGTTCCTTAACTGTAATTTTTCAGAAGCCTCCAAAGAACATTAAAAGGGAAAACTTACTCTAATACAACCTTCAGTGTGCTGCAAATGGCAACAAGGATTTTTCAAAAAACAATGAGAAAGAAGAAATTAAAGAGGAGACTGGGAAAAAATCTCTGAAAGATTTTCCAATTTGATTTACCAAGGAAAGGTTGTGTCTAACTCAGAGTATGGTGTGACATGCATAGAGAAGTGGAGAGAGGCTTTTATTCATGGCTTAAAGCATAGAACACTTATTCCAGGTTTTTCCTCCAGCTTCCACATGTTCAGAGAAAGCAAACAAGAAGCCAAAAGGCAGAGAAAATTAGAGATTACTGGAGTATATTGGCATCAGGACTTACAGTAGCAGGGACCCCATCAAGCTGTCGTGCTCCGTGATTTGACACCACAATCCCATTTACCCCAATCTTTACAGCTTCTTTGGCATCATCAGCTAGGAAAAAACCCAAAAAACAGGATGTGTCTTTCCCTAACTGGGAGCTTGTAGACACCACAATCAGGGAATCACTGAAAAACCATTGTCAGCTCATGCAAAGCCACCTTAGGGCTTCAGCCTTCCAAAGCCTCACCTCAACACAGAAAAAGGTTTTATCTTTAAGTAATAAGAGCAGAAAATATTCAAAAATATATAAAAAAATTCAAATAGTTTGAAATGTTGGAGCAGAACGTTTTATCCCTTTGGATCAGCCACTTTGGTTGCTAGCCTTTATTTTCTCTCTCATGTTCCAAAACCCATCAGTAAGAAATTCTTTTGCTGAATGATTTTTTTTCCCCAGCAAAACAATTGGCATGATTACGTTAATGGCGGCGTTGGTGACAACACCAGGCACTTATTTAAGCGGCTGCCTCCACAAACATCTTCACTGCTGGGTTCCTAACGGTGCGTGAGGAAGTGACAGCTCTTCCCTTGCCTTTCCCCAGGAAGCAGCAGAGCTACGCACCCCTGAGGATCCCTTTGAGCACGATGGGCAGTGAGGTCAGCCTCCGGAGCCACTTGATGTCCTCCCAGTTTATACTGGCATCGATGGCCTCGGCAACGTACACAGCCAGCCCGCTGTTTTCTCCAAAGTCTTTCTCTGACAAACATGCCAGGTCACTGCTGGGAAAGTTTTTTAATCTAAAGTGACAAAAGACACAGAGAAACAGTCTGAGAATGATTCACTGTAGCCACGATCAGTCCCAAATGCCAGCATTCAATATACCTGTGTTAAAGCTTTGCTGCTCTGCAGAGCAGGAGCAAAACCAGCATGTCCAAAACCAGATCCCAGTCCTCAGTGAGCCAGAGCCTTTGGCTGACAAGTGTTTGATAATCAACATAAGCATTGGATCTTTAATGTCCCTTCCAACCCAAGCCTTTCTATGTTCCTGTGATGGTTTTGTGATAACTTTGGGGCAAGTTTCTCTGGCCCAAGGACTTCTATAGCAAACGTAATAGGGTTGGGTTTTGTTGTTTTTCAAATCCAGGGAATTCAGCTACGAGAGGAATAGGGGATCGGGTAGGTGGAAGGGAGAAGGAGGAAATGAAGTTTTCTTAAGCTCCGTGAATTAGATGGATGTGCATGAAGCTTTGCAAAGAATTCAGAATTTTCATCTGTCCAATAAGGCCAACAGCCAGCCGGTTTACCTTGTGTCCCTTTTGCACATTTCCTTGTAAAACGTAGGGAGGAAAGGAAGCTCATGTGAAAACATTAGCTGTTATTTGGGTTTTTCAGCAGCAAAATCTCAGAGGTTCTAGCACATCCATGTCCCACGGGAGACCAATTGCCCCACTCTTCGGAAACTGTGTCCTGTTCCACATTGGGCTATTTAATACTCACATTTCACATTTTGGGAAGTGCATGAGTGTTTTTGCATGGAACCTGGCTGGTTTCACGCTGATTTCATGCCTGCAACAAGCAGCATTTCACATGGCTTTTCTGTTCAGCTCCAGGCCCAGAAGCAAATGAGAAAGGAGCAAGCTCTCAGCAAGATCCAGCTTTTCAGCTGTTAGTTTGTGGAGGGTGGGGTGCCCAGAGAAAAACAGAACCATGGATAAGATTATATAAATAACTGTTGTTTTTCTTGGCCTGGGAAATGCAGATCAACACTTGGATGAATGTTGCCTTACATACATTTCGGAGCACAATGGCACCTTGTTGTTGCTTTGAAACTTTGTTGAAAACCCGAAGCCAAGAAAAAGTTATCACGTAAATGAGCAGAGCCCCACGCTAGGAGAGTTTCACCGCGGCCTCTGCAACAAAGCGCTGCCCCAGCGGCGCTCGGGAATCTGCAATGATTAATTGGAACCTTTAAGGATTACTCCAATTTCATGTGATTTCATACGACTCACTCGAAACCTTGTTATGGTTTGGGCAGGTGGGGTCAAAACGTTTCAGAAACGCTCTCCCGCTTTCCTCAAATGTCTTTGGGTTATTGGACTCACATTGAAGAACTCCTCAACCCCTGGCCTTAAAATTCTATTGCCCCTAAAAA
Source organism: Oriolus oriolus (assembly GCA_013400235.1). Lineage (NCBI taxonomy): Eukaryota > Metazoa > Chordata > Aves > Passeriformes > Corvidae > Oriolus > Oriolus oriolus. The sequence goes on from VXBT01002848.1 coordinate 1,098,972, forward strand.
ATAAGCTATTTAAATAATTGTTTAATTTTATTTTTTAGAGTAAAAGGTCAGTGTGTATTGATAATGTGTCAAACACAGATTTATAGCTGGATTATGAGACAGGGCATACACACACCAGTGTGGTACATTTTCACGTTAGATGCATCACAGTTTTTTGCTTTCTGGTGCTTTCCTCCTAAAACTGTACTTTAACACAGAAATCAGGGCAGAGTTCAGGTTGCTCTGTCAATTTTCATCTCTTAGCTTCAAGCACAAGTGCATGGGGGAGAGCCAACACCCCAAGCTCTGGAGGGGTTTTTGCCAGTGAGGTACAGGATCAGATTCACTGCAGAGTCCCACGGCTTATCTTCCTTTTAAATAGTTTGGAAATTAGGAAAAACCTCTAGATGTGATTCTTACTAAGTAAATGTTATGCATGGTATGTATAGAGTATAACACAATAGTCTTTGGAGGCACACGAAGAGCAATTCAATTCCATTGATAAAACTCAAAGCTACCTTTCACCCAGAACTCTCCTCAAAGTTTATCTGCTTCAAAATACATCAAGCTGTCTTTTTTTTCCTCCCTCTCTCTCCATCTTTGTGTTCATTTGCATGCTCTAAATAATTTTAACATGTGCTGTGGTAGACTGTGGTTGTTACCAAGCCCTACATGCAAGAATCTCACAAGATTTTTAGCTCCAAGTCCTGGGTATCCGATCAAGTAAATATTCTTCCAGCCAGTCCTTGGCTGCTAAAACTGTGCCAGCGGTTCAGCATATGTTTATCAGGGGGGGTCTCTACAGCCTATCAATTTATATTTACAAAAGGTGAGGCAAATCAGCACCCTTACAACACCATTGTAAGGTTAAAATTTGGGTTTAACTCTGTTAAAATTGAATTCCTCAGTGGCCCTGCAGTGGGGAGGAACTAGAATTAGTGCTGAAGTCAGTCATGATGCCACAGATTCTGACACACAGAAAATGTCCCAAAACACACTTTGGGGTAAGAATTGCCCTCATGGAGGATTTAGAAAGACTGATACCCACATGTTTCAGTATTGGAGTAAAAGAAGAGTTGAAGTTGCTTGGAAAGGGGCTCTGCAGTCAGTAGCAACACGGCCCTGGACCCAGAGCAATGTCATAGGGTAACACAGAAGGAACCATAACATCTTTTGGAAGGGAGTTTTGGCCCACTAAGTCCAGGCCCCTTTCGGAGCACAGCCAACTCTGCTGCTGGATCCCAGTTCAGCATCAGAGGAGGTCACTCTGGGCTGTGCCCAGCTGAGGTTTGAAGGTAGCCAAGAATACACTGACACATGTATGAAGTAATAGCCCACGTCTCTTACTCCAGCAGCCTCGCATTGCCTAGCCCAGCGTCTTTTACAGTGTGCAAACAGCCAGGAAAGCTTCGTTTTGACCCCAAGCAGATCCCAGCCCAAGCACAGCGTGAGATACACGCACAGCTCCACAGAGTTGTTGCCCAGGACAAACCTCTCCCGCAGCAGCTCGTGGTGCCCACGGCCCTGGCACAGTCCCAGCCCACACCCAGCAGCAGACATACCTGAGGTGCGGGGGCAGCTGGAACTTGTTGCGCACGTCGGCGACGCGCCGGCCGAGGTATGGGGTGTCCACGGTGACGAAGATCCCTCTGTACCCGGCTCTCTCCGCGCGCCTCACCAGCGACTCCGTGACCTGCTGGTCCTTGTAAATGTACAGCTGCAGCCAACGAAGGCCGGCCGGAGCCGCCTCGGCCACCTCCTCGATGGAAGAGGTGGCCCAGGAGCTCAGCATCATCCCTGTCCCCACGGCCTGGCAGGCTGGAGGAGCACAAAGTGATATTCTCTAAACAGGAGCGTTCAAATAATGCATTTAAGGCTTCTAACTTTTTGAGCATCACCACATTGCCTCCCAAAAATCACCCTCCCCAGGGGCGACTGCCATCTCACCTCATACAGATTTATTTCTATGAATCTATCACTTATTCTTTTTGGAGTAATCTGTCACTTATTGTAAAATAAAGGAAAACACACCTTAAAACTCCAAAATATTATAGGAAGCCTTGTTTTCCTTGGTCTACCACAGTATGCATATTTTTAATGTAAATGGACCTCTGTTTCAAGACGTCATCCCCAGCCCGTGGAGGAATTAAAAAGTGGTCTTTATGACAACATTTTATTAAATAAGGATTACAAGCCTGTTGGAGTGGAAACTTATGAACAGCTTATTCAAACAAATTGGTTACACCCTCCCAGGGCCACCAGGCAGTTTTCCCTCACTGGAAATACAGCAGCAATCACCCAAACCTCTTTAGTTCGTAGCCATTCCATTCCTCTCCTGAAATTACTGGACATAGTTCCCTCTATGTCGGGAATGAGCAGGAGGGCTGCGAACCCGGGAACTGCAAAACCCTCACATCAGATAAGGGAGAAATGTAAATGTTATGGTTCAATCTGCCTTTAGGTATCCATTTATTTCCATTTTTTCCTTTGATGCCCAAGTCTACCTCTACAGCCCTATGGTTGCAAAAGCAAAAATTAAGTTAGAAACTGCACAATAAAACATTTTTGGTGAAGAGAAGATTTAAATCATGGTATATCACCATATCTTTTCAACTTAGCTGCATATGTAGCAATAGAGAAAATAGTGCTTTTCTCTTATTTAAGATTAGATTTAAGCAGTTTGGTTCAATCAGAGTTCAGCCATCCCAAACGGGGTTATGGCATTTTCACGCAAGCATGCTTACAAAATTCCCCTCGTCTCTCCTGTAAAGTTCACAGTGCTCTGGTGAAGCACCAGCTCAACACACTTAGTTTAGATCTCTCAGGAAAATCTAAAGTTCACAGACAAAATTTTTCAAAGTTTTGGAGATTCCTAGTTTCAGTTTTGGTCTATCTGTGCTTGATCATGATCATTTTAAAGCTTATTTTGACAATTTTCTAGACTTTTAAAATCATGAGATACAGAGGCCTGAAGTGTTGCCAGGTTTGGTTGGGTTTTTTTTCCTACCTCAAATTAGGTTTTTCTAAAAATACACTCCCACTTCTCACACATTTAGCTGCAGTTGAAGAAAACAGAAGCAATTCATTTCCTCCACCAACCGTATTTTACACTTCTCTTTTGGGGTGCTGCAAATTATTTATTATTTCAAATCAGTCCTACTACAGCCACATTCCCACAGGACGCTCTTGCTGCAATAAGTGACATTTGCCAGAGTTTAAGCATCAGCTGTTTTTGTAAACCAGCCTTTCCTCATGCCATTTCAGAGTGCTTGTAGTTGTTTGGTTTTTGTGGGGTTTTTTTCCAGGTCTTCTTTTAATCCTGAGCGTTGCCCAAAGGACACGTTTACCTTTGTACACCCTGCAGGCTCCTGCTGGGCTCCACAACAGCGCAGAGAGCACAGCAGTAGCCACACAGAGGGAGCTGGGGAAGTTCATGGAATCACACAGTGGTAAAGAATCTCCTCCTAATATCTAATCGAAACCTGCCCTCTGGCAGTTTGAAGCTATTCTTTCTTGGGGAACTCAACAGAAGTATTTTACATAGCAACAAATGGGACAGGACCCACTTGGGAGCTCCACTGGGGAACAGAGCAGTGACCATTTTTAGCCCTTTTTTCATCCTGAAGCCTCAGAGCATCCTCCCCCAATCTGATGGGGCATTATATGGTTTGGGAAGGGTATGGAATTTGTCCCTGCGGGCAGCTCAGAGGCAACAGGCATCAGGGAGGACACTGGAGAGGAGCCCAGTTCAAGCTGGCATATTTTGTCAGGGTTACCTTGTATGGGAATGGGAACTCGCTTTTTTCCTCTAGCTGGGCAAATTCCCACCATTTCCCTTTTAGGGGCATCTCAGAAGCACAGCAGCCAAATGGCCCCACTGCAGGCATTCTTCCCTGAATCCACCAGTGAATCCACTGTCCCCAAGCCAAGGGCCAGAGGACATTCCTTGGGATCAACACGATGTCCTTTTGGCACAGTGGTATTTCTCAGGAGCAGCAGCCGTGTTCTTGGAGCTGCATCTCCTGAGAAACAGCGTTGCTTAAAGAACTTCACGTTACTCTCTTGACAAACCACACTTGGCTGAGAGACCCCTGTCAGCCTCGCCTCCCTCAGCCCTTACAAACCCTGCGTGCGAGCGGTGCCTGCTGTCCTCTTGTCGACACAACGCGTTCCGTCAGCTGTGCAGGAGGGCTGCAGGGGAAGGGACACGTGGCCAGAACGGGTCTGGGATGTGCCTGGCCCAGGAGGGCTGGTGTGCCAAGCTGCCAGGGCACACTTGCAGCACAAAGTCCCTCAGCCATGCCACTCTCCGGATGGAATCCAGGCCAGGTCAGCCCAGGCCACGTTGTCCCATGTGAATATTGTCCTCTCCGGGACTCTGGACTGACATTAATTTTCATACCTCAAAATTAACCTCATCTTTTGATCACCACATAGGTAACAGGTGGGTTCAAAGTTCTGCTGTTTTCACTGTGGCTGAGCACAAAATGTAATAGGTGGCCAAATCCCTCCATCCCAGTCACAACCATGTCTGATGGGCACAAGAAACCCAAATTTCAGTGCTCAGCAGCATCACAGAGAGCAAAAGCACAGTAGCAGCCTGTTAAGAGCCAAAGGAACAAAGGTGTTGCTCCCTCTCTAGTGGGAAAGACAGAGCTGCCAGAAACTCAACTAAAACAGGGGGAAAAAGGCTTTTCAGTCAGTATTCCTGCTCTCCATTTGGCAAAGCAAACGGTGCAGTCACGTCGCAGGTGATGGTGAAACCCTTCCTGCGTCAGCAGCAGCTTGGGGAGTGGTTTGAGTGCAGCTGCAGAGGGCAAACACAAAAACTTCAGCCCTGAGCAACTGTCAGTGACAGCTCTCAAAAGACCTGGCCAAGAAAACAGTCGGGTTCTCAGCCTGATGTGCAGCCATTCCTGGAGAAGCCAGGCACTGCAATGCTGCTTTAGGGTGAAAACACAGGAATTTAAGGTACTCAGTAAGTGCAATATAGAATAAGCAGAATTATAAACAGAACAGAAATCTCAATAAAATAATGCTACAAATCTGTTTATAATCAATTAAGGTTGCAAAAAAATTGCTGTTTCTTGCTGTGCAGCTGGATGGTGCACAAGATTTTGAGTCAGTGTGCTCGAGGTGGGTCCTGTTGACATGGGAATCACGTTGGTTTGCAAGCACAGCATGAAGTCAGGATGGCAAATGAATGCCTTGGCATGGAGGAGCAGTGAATCTTCTGATGGACAAGCAAGAAAACAAGATCCCATAGAATCAGAAGAGTTCTATTGAAAAGTGTTTAGAGAACAACCTTTTGCTCTTTAGTGGCTAAGATTATTCATTGAATTTGGCAAATATTTTTAGTCAAAGAGGTTGAAATTGGAGTGGGAAGGATGAGAAAAAAACACCTAAGTCAAAATGTCATGTGTTGATCTTTTCAAAATGGAAATGTTTTCTCCTGAGCTAACACTTTTGTTTCAAAACAGAACTATAGCTAAAAACATTAGCCAGTAGGAAAATGAAATAAAACATTGTGTTTTGGATCAAATGAAACATTTCAGTTAATCCAAAACAATTTTCTTCCCAATTTTTCAGTTTTTACTGAACAGAAAATCCATTCTTTGGAAAATTGCCACATACACTGATGAACTACAACTAAAATGCCAGGGAATATACTTGAAGGAAGACCTAGAAAAACTGGGACAACTGCCAAGGTGCATGAAATTGTTTCAAGGACAACAGAGGTTTCTCTGTAAGGAAGGACTCCTACTACATTCAGACATGTCAAAGAAAACTGAGGGGCAACCTTACTGCAGCATGCATAGACTTTTAAAAAAATGTATCTATTATTTTAAAGTCCAGCTAACAGGAGTACAAGTAAATCCAACACCTGGATTTGAGGCTTTGCAAGGTTTGACCATGACTGCAGCTGATCCTGCTCAGAGTGGGGTTACTTAACCTTTGGAATAACTGAGATTGTGTTGGCTGGCCCGTCACCAGCAACTCTTAAAATTATAATTGGATGTTTTTCCCAGGAAAGATCCTTTACTAATGCAAGAGAACTGTCCATGAAGGGGTGCCTAAGGTGAGCTGACAGACCCTGCCCTGTTCCGGGAAGGTGCACACTCCTCTCCACCAGCTTGGTTGCTGCAGGAGAGCATCCCTCAGGAAGCAGCAGCCCCCAAAAAGCTGACAAACCGCAGAGCAAGGGGGTTGTGAGGGCAGGGAGTTCTAAGGGACACCACGACATGCCCTGGTCCCTGGAGGAGACATTTACTCTACAACACGTGGGCAAACCTGCCAGGAGAGCAGAGCAGTTCCAAGCAAGACACTGTTGCTCAAGGAAATTCCTCTGTGGGATCAGGCATTGTTCTCACAACACCAGAAGTTAAGGGAAGGAGCTGTCATTGCTCTCCTTACCACCCTGCTCTGCAGGGCAGCGTGGTGTGAACCAGGATTATCTCCTGGGGCTCCAGCCCAGCCAGGCAGACTTGTGGCACACAGGGATGCTCCTTTGGGAACTGCCTTGTCCCCAACATGAGCCAGGGCACAGGCTGGGAAGGGGCAGGGCTCAGACCCCACTGTGCTTCTAAAGTATCATGACCACAGCAGAGGCACCACCTCACACAGCGCTTCCTGCACACCTGAGCCAAAGAAATCCAGGCTTACAGAGCACACCAGGCTTTGCAGAAGCCACAGGATTGCGGATCAGACTTCCTTGGCTTGTGCAAACCGGTGAGGCTGAAGCAGAAGCTGAATTAAAGCAACCGACAGTTTGCTCACTTAAACTCTGTGCTACCTCTGGAACAGAAGTTGGATGTGGCAAACCCCCTGATCCCAAGTGTCCCAAGTTTAAGAGAACCTTTAAGCCAAATGTGTATTTTACAGCTAATTCCTGTCATCTTATAAGGTCAAACCAAAAGCTTGGCACCGAGTGCCCCGCTCCACCTCTGACAGCACAAAACCAAAGCCATCTTTTTTCTCCCCCAAAATGCCAACGCAATACAGAGGCTGTGATTTAATATTGCTCTCCTTTGAAAGCAATGAAAAATTCACCAGCTCCAATGGATGTGTTTCCTGGACCGCACATTCCAACTGGTGCCAGTACACCGAGCTGTCCTAGCTTGAAAACCCAGAAACATTAAATGCAATAATCATGTGTTAAAGTTTGAAAACGTAAGTGCACAAAAATCAGGAAATTCCAGAATTAAGTTATTACCACAACCATAACTCAGCCCTGGTACTCAGCCTTATTGTACCACTCAACTTTGCATGCCATTGTGAATTTATGCCTTAAAATGTGGCTGGGCTGCAGCATCAGAGGCAAGTTTTGCTAAGAAACATCCTGAATTTGGTGTGTTTCAAACCTCGCTCTCACCATTGCATTAATGTGTTTGCACTTAACAGGGTAATGCTTCAGAGTTTCCTCCCGGCACAACCTGGCCCAGAACGAATCCGCGAGAGCTGCCGGAGGATGGGACAGCACCAAGGCCTCCGCCGGCCCGTCCCACACCGATTCGAGGTGCTGGAGCGCCCTCGCGTGGAGCACGCCGGCACTTACACATAGGCAAAAAAGCGTCGCCTTCCTAACATAGCTCTTGGGAAGGGGAGAAACGTGGCCCCAAACATACTGTAAAATTGGAGAGATGTGTTTTTCAAAGCTAGCTTTGGAGCTGTGCTGTAACCCATCCCCGTGCACATCACAGCGATGAGAACTGAGAGCAGCTCCCACTGCAGGGCTGAGAATTCCACTTGCTTCACACCAGTACCTGCTGCACTGGGCATGAAAACGCTGTTAGATGAATAACCCAACCATGCACTGGATTAATTTTATTTGAATATCCCCTGTTTAGGTTTTGTATCCTTTTCCTTTCAGCGCTGGAGCACTGAAATGCACAGCCCACACCTCTTCCTCAGATTTGGTGCCATTCTGCAGCTTGAGTTAAATGAGTAGGAGACAGTTCCCCATCTGAATTCTGGTTAATACCCTTTTAAGCTGCAGCCTCTGTGCTGGCAACATCTTTGTGCAGATTCTAGCCCAGAGGGGCCCTTATCTTGCTGCCTCCTTGGGATGCTCTCAAAGAGCTCTCTTGAAAGCAAGGATTTTTCCCAGGCAAACAAAGGCCTCGGAATTTCCAGAGTCAATTCTCTAAGAGGAAGAGTGTTGCTGTGACAATGTTTATATAGAACATATGGATAGGTAGATGGACATTTTCAATTTTATATGTGACATACTCCCCTCTTCCATACTTTGTTTTCCACCCCTGTTTCTTGGAGAGAGAAACCACACTCAGACGAGTGAAATGGTAAAAAACAAACCCGAGAATCCACCCGGTTACTCCGAGCAGCAACTCAAACCCACCCAGGAGCAAGGAACCATGCTGGGATGCCCAGGCAGCAGGCACAGCACTGCCCTGTCCCTCTCCACCCCTGCAGAGGGACGTGGCAGGGCTCACCTCTGGCGGTCGCCGTCTCTCCGTGCGGGTGAGCCATGCGCTGCATCGCGGTGGCGGCGACGCACACGGGCATGGTGACCCTCTGCCCCAGGACAGAGGTGGACAGGTCCATCACCGACACGTCCCTGAGCACCCGGGGGTACAGCTTCCACCTGGCACACACACAAATAAACTGAATTTCAAACGGCTGCAGCATGGGGGGAATTTACAGTTCTTAATGGACAAGAGCAGGTTTTCTTGCTGTCACATGGTGAAAGCTGTGCTGGGGCTGGAACAGAATCCCACTGTGTGATCCAGAGCTGCAGCAAAACCCCTGCAGGGCACAAAACCTGGAGGGAGCAGGCAAGGAGGGAGCAAAGAGCAGGGAGGGTGAAGGAGGCACAGACCCTGTGAACATTATTGGCTGGTACAGTTTGAAAGGAAAGACAGGAGCTGTAGAACAGTAAGGCTCATGGTGAGCCTCAGTCCCCCTCGGGGGCAGAACTGGGTGACAGACGCTGTGTGCAAATGGGAAAAGTCATCAGCCTCAGTTATCCCTTTGATGGACTAGGGAACCAAAAGACACGGGATTTTTGGATAACACAAGCCTGGCCTGCAGGCTTGGAGCTCCCTTTCCCAAAACACAGCAAACTAAACCACACTTAACCTGAAATTAGTTTACTGCAGTCAGGCTGGGCACCACATTTCTGCACACACAGAAATTTATCTTTTTTTTCTTCCCCCACAAAACAGCATCATGAGGTCACGATCCCTACTATGGGATCCCTATTATGGGATAACATCCAAGCCTTTATGAAGAGGGTTGCATTCCTGGGGATCCCTGTGCCATGGGACTTCTCCCCACCATCCAGGTGTTGTCACAGCACTGCCACCGCTAGAAGCCACAAGAGGGGGTGCAATACCTGGGGCTGGCTCTCGTGAGCTCAGCCAGGCCAAAGCCTCCCTGCAAGCACCAACCCCTCACTGAGGCTTCACTCCCTCCGACAGGGCTCCCATGGCTCCTGAACTGTAATTACAGAGAAGGATTAAAAATGTATGGTCTAATACTGCTGAACCTGAGCAACTGCTCAGCACCAGAATGCTCAAGACTGATAATATTATAATTATCAGCATGGAAATAGAACCAGGGCCACTGCTGCCCTCTGACATGGAGTAGGCGTGAGCTTGAGCTTGTGTATTAAAATGACAATTCAGGGAAAGAAAGACAAAAATCTCTGTTTTATAGAAAGATCAAGAGACATTTCCCCAAGAAACCTGGGGCAGAGCCAGGACAAGACCCACCTATCTGAAGGCCTGGAGCCTGGGGCCATGCCAGCTCTCCAGGGAGGAGAAGGACAGTTATGATGCTTGGAAGGAGATGTGTGGCTGTGGAAGTCAGCTGTGCTGCTCGGTGCCAAGACACACACGGCAAGAACATCTCAGGCTTGTTTTCATGCCATTGTAACAGTTTGTTATTTTTCAGGGGAGGATGGGCTGAGGGTGGGACAAAGAAAACATGACTTCTTTCTCCCCCTTTTTTCCTAATCCTCATTCTGAAGGCTTCCACTCTGCATCTTTTCCCAGCAAACAAAGAATACAAAAATCCCTTTATAACCTTGCTCATTTATACAGCCAAACCCAAAAACATAAAGGATGCAGAGCATCTCCCTCTTCCCCAGGCTCCTGGTTTCTCTGACCTGTCAGATTGTTACCTGCCACTGCCATGTCACAGCCAACCTGTAAGGGTCAGTCCTGAGGTACAGCATCCCTGTGGTGCTTTCAGCTGGGAAAAGAGACAGGAGGAGCCCAAATCCTCCCAGCAGTGCATGCAAGAAAAGTGCTGCAGTCCCAAGCAGAGATACCTTATCAGGTCACATCCTCTCAATCCATAGCCAGTCAGTGCTCCTGACCAAGGATTGACTGGCTCCCACGAAAATGCCAAAGGGGTTCACTACCTGAGTATCATCCTCTTTTAGTAAAACCTGATCTTGCTTTGGAAACTCGGGTGTTTCCAGCTCTGAGCTTGACAGACACTTGAAGCCAGGCATTTTCTGGACGAGCCGTAGGGAAATGCCTTTATCAGCCCACGAGCAGCGTTTCCCAGTCACCAGGGCACGCGTTCATTCGGCTGCCACACAGCACCTGCTTCCTCCAAGTGTTTCAGTGAAACGTTTCCTGCATATTTTGGAAAAAACTTGGATTTTTAAAATTTTAATTCATCATCTCCTCATCACCCACATCTTTTTCCAGCCAAATCCACGCTCGTGTGCTGCAATCAGCAGCTGAGAATGAATGCATCCTTCTTCCCAGCTGGAAGCGGGAGATGCCGCAGTGGGAAAGGCAGCAAGCGCTCCCGATTTAGGCAACTTCAGCTAAAAGCTGTTTTGAAGGAAGGATTAAAGGGAAGGTAGGGGGATTAATCTTTTGGGTTTTTTCCTTTTTTCTCCATGCTTAAAAAAATTCCCGATTGGAAATTATCTTGCAGTGAGATAAGAGGGAAGCACTGGCTGCTTTCAGCTGGGAAAAACATTGAAATTTTCAAACTGCACCACATTTTCAAGCAGCTCTTCTTGTTCCTCTCTTGAATTGTCCCAGGGCAAGCAGCACATTTGGGAAAAGACACACTGATCAGGCAAAGCCTCCATCCTAATCCCAACCCAGTTTGCTGCCCCTTTCCCCTACAGCTCCACTTCTCTTCAGAAGGGGCAGGGGCTGGTGCTGTGCCAGGCTAAGCAAGAGCTGCTTTTCCTTGAAGAAGATTGCTCTTCCCTCCCAGGATGTCTTGCCATCCGTACTCTTTTAGCAGTGCTCTGGGAATCTGAGGTGAAAGACATCACAACAATGTAACTGCATTATTATTCCAAGCATTCCTTTCCTTTTCTCCCCCTACAACTTTCCAGGTTGTCTGACCCAGTCCCACTCCCAGCCTTGCTCTTTCAACCAATATTTAAATTACTTCTATGGCCACTTTAATGCCTTTAATTGCTACAAGGTAACACCACATTTCCAGAAAGCCTGCTCTGATGCTGGCCTTGCTGAAGCAGCAGCTGCTTCCGTGCACACGACAGAACAAGGCAGCTTCTCCCAAGGCCTCCGGGAATTCCATGGCAAAGTGTGTCAGGGCGGATTAGCAGGAGCCTGCTCCTACACACACCGATGTCCCCCTTCCTTGGCATGCCGAGAGGGGAGGCTCCAGATTGATCTCCTGACTGCCATCGAGCTAAAGGCGTCCCGACCTTGTCACAAAAATCTCTTTTCCATTCCAGGCCCTCAGTTCCGAGACAACTCGAGAGGGGATTTCAGTGCCAGACAGGGCTGGGAGGATTCTCGGCATTCCGGGATGCAGAGCAAACCCAAGGTGAAGGCAGTCAGACACCACAGGGAATGACATATGCTCTGACATCTCAAATCATCTCTTGTGGCCTTAATGCCTCACTTCTGCCAGGGCCATTTGAGAGCTACGAATAAGAAATACTCATCCGGCCTCAGCAGGAACACACTGACGTCAACACCCGAGTGCTGCTTCTTCCCTCAGTCCCAGAAGAACTGGGAGCTGGGGGAGAGTTGTTGTACCTGGTGTTAAACTCATCTTAAACACCGTCCTTGTGGAGGCAGTTTAGACTCCAGTATCCGATTACACAAAGCACCTAAAGGTCAAAAGGCCAAGACATTAATTTTATAATCCAAATAGTATGAATTGTTCTGCTCCAAAAATTGCAGGGGATGTTCCAGAGATACTATAGGATCCAGCAACACAACCACCCATTAGGGTTAGTTCTTAATAACAGTAATAATATTAGTCCTTAATAAGATCACCTATTTATTTCTCCAGAAATGAAACCATTTTTTTGAAAAAAAAAAGAAAAAAAAAAAAAAAAAAAA
>VXBT01002848.1:1111286-1251205 GCA_013400235.1 Oriolus oriolus
ATATTATTTCACAAAAAAAAAAAAAATTTTTTTAAAAAAAAAAAAAAAAAAAAAAAAAAAAAAAAAAAAAAAAAAAAAAAAAAAAAAAGAGCCCCACAGATGAACCCAGCATTGGTTTTCCTCCCTCACACCAGTCTGGCTCACCTGAATAACGCTGCACCACAAAGGTACAGACTAACATTTATACTTCTGGTTCAGTTTTGTGCTTTCTCTTCCATTTAAACTTAAATATACACATATATAAATATTTAATAAATAGCAAAATTTTAAAATCAGACTGAACCCTGCAACTAAGCTTCTGACAAGGGAAATCAATGGGAAACGAAGCTGAACATTCTCCTACAGTTCACAAAATTATCTGACTTGGTGATCTTTGTGCCTCGGGGGTGTAAAGTCCATCTGACTTTATATTTACCCACAAGCTGCACTCAGGAACAGGCAGAAACACCATGACTGTGTGAGGGTCAGAGTGAGCAGCACTTTGCTGTCTGTAACAGCTGGGCCATGCTTCTCCCACCAGCATCCAAGGGAAAAAGAAGGATTTTTCAAAGTCCCTTGTGTCAAGTAAGTCTTATAAACCAAAACATTGACAAATCTTTATAGCAGGTTCCACCTTTTAGAGATGTATTCCCAGGAAGCCATTGCAAACACGGTCTAAGGACCATTTATGGCAGTATCCCATGTGCTGAGAAAATGGGGTCTTGTTTTATTTCAGATAAATATAAAAAGGGAGGGGGGAGCAAAGACAGAAACACCTCCCAGACCCTTCATCCCCACTCTACAGAGGGGCAGAAACCCAGCATTGAGGGACTTTCAGCCCCACCAAATTTCATTGATTTCTTTTAATCAATTTCATTGATTTCTTTTAGGCACTGCTAAATGAACATCCCCTTCACTTCCAGGCTGCTTGCAAATGCCAGTTTTGAACACCTAAAACTGGAGGTTTTTATTGAAAATCTGATGGAAGATGCAGGAAAGACGAGGTAAGCTTGAACCCCACAGGCAACCAGCCCGACATGAGGAATCCATCCCTGTGGCAGGAAAGAGCTTCAGAGCAGAGCTGTCCTTATCTCCCTGCCAACACCCAGCCCTGCTGATGCCAGCCCAGCAAGGACATGCCTTTGTTAGCCTGTGTCTGGCAGCTTTAGATCCAGCCTCATCATGATTAGCTCCAGCAGTTACAACTAAAACGTTCACTGCTCCCACAGTTTATTGCCTGCAAGTACTTCCTTGGAGTGTCCTTTCCTTAATGTCTCATTTTGGTTTTATGAGGGCAAGTAGCATCAGAGCATCTGGAAGCATTAAAAAAAGATACAATAGAAACAGGTGAGCACTACTCCGTCCCCTCCTGCTCCTATTTACTCCTCAGGGCAATCTTTTGGCTTGTGTTTGCGCAGGGTAATTTCTGTGATGGCAGCTTCTGCATGGAGCTCAGAGGTGCGGAATAAGCAGTGGAGGTGAGTTGTCTTCTCGTGACATTATAAAGCTTTTCTCTGTGTGTCCTTAAAATTAAGATTCTGGGCCCATTTCTGCAATCTGACCTTTGAGATCCTGCTAAATGAATAATCACCGAGTTTTCTGCAGCCTTCAACTTGCTTGAGATTTCCAGCTGAACAGCCCATAGCCTATGCAAAAGCAACTGGAGCACTGAGTAGGATTGCTGCTCTGTAGCAGAAAAGCAAAGCAGGGAGGGAGAAAGACTAAAGATAAAATGGGAAATTGTGGTTTGGTTTGTTGGCCTCAGAGGAATTAAAGACAAAGCCTTTGCAAAGAGAAGTGCAGGGGGTTAAATGTCCGCACCAGCACAGCCCCGAAGGAAGGAGATGTCAGCAGCTGTTTGAGCAGCTCGACTGGGCTCAGCTGGACTGAGGGGAGCAGCCTCCAGCTGCCTCCTTCCCTCTGCCCTGCTCAGGGACATCTGGGAGTAGGGAACCAATTGATGTGATGTGAGTTGTGACACTTCCACCGAATCCCACAGCAAGTGCCCACTGGCTTTGTGCTGACCTTGTCCTTCTTTGGCTGAGGGTGACCTGAGCCCAGGTTTTGACAACAGTTCAGGGGGTCAGTCTAAGTCAAAACTGGTTTGGAACAGTTCCCAGCATCTACAGCATCTCCTGCTGAAGGGCTGACCTCCTGCTGGAAACCCCCTGAGCACAGCTGGGCCACCCAGGACTGAGCCCTGGCTTTCCCGGCTCATCCCAGAGCTGGGAAATGCAATTCCTTCCTGCAGGGCCCTGCAGCTCTCATCTGGGAAGGCCATGGAACTAATTCAGTTTAGGAGAAACAAGGAAAAGGCAAAACTGACTCAGGACTTAAAAAGTACAACCCCACCACAAGAACCCCTTGCTGGCACCACAACCTAAAATGCAGAAATTTCAGTTTCGTTGGCTGATTAAATACCAGAGCTGAAGGACTCTGGAGAGAATTTCTGTTAACAAAAGTACCCAAATGCAGGCAAAGCTAAAAAGGTGCTAATGGATTTTAGGGACTGCTTTTTGACAGAAAATGTTAGGTGGAGGAGTGAAAGGGGAGAGAGAGTTGTCCTGAAAATCAGTTCTTTGAGAGTCTTTTTACTAAAATAGAAGGAAGTTGCAGAAAATTTGAGTTTTCTTCACACAGAAAAATCTAAAATTGCACCACATCTACCAATAAAGCAGAACTTACACCCCCTGCCTCCCACCCCAGCCTTCAATCATCCTCCTACCTGGAAAACGCTGCGACATTATCTGCCAGTGTTTCCTGGTCATCTGCTCCGGATCGGTAATAATCGTACACGGATTTGGGCAGAAAGGTTTTAGCATGCGCCTCAAAATCTGCAATGCACACTGGCTTGCCAGACATGTTTGCAGATCTCACTGGGTTAGTTTATTCCCACTTCCCACTCTTTTAAACTCTGGAGTTTTGCCTGTAAATCATTAATACGGGACCTTATCATGATTCAACTTACCTAGAGTCCCCAGAAATAGATTAAAAAAAAATACACCAACTTCTTGTGTCATATTGGACTTCAGCACCACCTTTTAGTTCATGAGGGCAAGGCCAACCTAGGACATAACAGAATAAAATATGGTAAAAAGAGAGAAAATGAGTAAGCAAGGAAAGAAATATGTAGTTAAACCTGCAATAACAGGAATGTACATTCCCCTCTGTCATACAAAATATCCAGGAGACTGAAAGCAGAAAGAGTTTGCTTACACCCAAAAAGCAAAATCTTGATTTAGATGATTTCTAAAAGCAGGTCCCAGCCTGGACATTTAGGGTAACACCTAACACAGGTGAGATTGCAGTTATTTCCATTAAAATCCTGGATACCAAGGCCAGTTGCAGGGACTCAGCTACCAGAGATCCTTGGGCAAACGGCTCCTGATTTTCGGGTAATTCCATCCCCACAACCCAGAGTGCTCTCGTTATTCTTAAAATGTTAAGGAGTCAGATGCACTCACCAGCTGGAAATAAAGTCATTTTATCAAAGAGACAACTCTCTTCCAGAGTGCAAGAGACTTGGTTAACATCTCTTGATTTCTCCTCCTCATTTTAAATTTTAAAATATATGCCGAGTTGGCAACAGGTTTACAGTAATTGTTTAACAGGGAATACTTATGAGTATATCACATGTATATAATTCAGTTTTCCAGCTGCAGAGTGCACGTTAATATCAATTTACACACAATTACACCATGAGGCATTTGTCACATATCAGTGTCAGAAACAATTCAAATGCAAACTGCTCTGACCTTGGCATTTCGCTGCGCTCGCAGCAAAAATCTGGGGACATGTCTGCTTGTATTTATTTAAAGTTTGCATCATCTGTGCTAAAAACAGGTATTTATCTTGGAGCCTGAGACAGCAAGGGCTGCAAGATAGCTGAACACTTTAATATGTGCGGCTGAACTCAACCTTAATGAACTCAAAGGGTTTTCACGCTGGGAAGTTGCAAACATTTCTGGAGGCAACAACAGTGTTGCACCACTGTTCCCCTCTCCCCGTTCTATAATGTCTGTATTCTTCAAAACTCTTCCCACCTTGATATTTCTCTTTCCACTTAGACGCTTCTTCACCACATTCATAGGATATTGGTGATTTACTTTATTGGTCATTATTTGCCACTCGGGCTAAAAGTTCCTCTTCCCTCCCCTGTTGTGAAGCGGCTCATCCTTTATGTGTCCTCCCACATGTGCCACTCACACCCCTAAGCCCCTTTGGGATGACTGAATTCCTGCTGCAATCCAGCCAACACAGAGCTGGAACTGGAGCCTCCATCAGGATCCACCACTTCCCATGCTGGCCAGTTGCTGAGCTGTGGTGAGGTGGAAGGTGCCAGGATCAGCACAAGGGAAGCAAAACTAAGGAAAACACGAAATGTAATGCCAAGGTCTCCCCAGCACACCTGACACCAACACACAGAGCTTCCCTCCAAGTAATTGGCTCCTCATTTTAATCTCTCTGGGTGAGGTTTCCTCTGGCTGCTTAATGAGGCATCAGCTGTCTGACCTTTAACCCTGGAGCCAAGGAACGGCATCTGACTGAACAGCAAAGAGCTCGCCTGAGCAACCACACAAACCTCACTGCCACAGTCGATGTCAAAAAACCCAGCAGAGTCAGGGTAGTGTGAACATCCCCTCCCACATCTCCTGCTTCTGCCTTGTTCCTTTGGCAGGAGCTGCAAACAGAGAATGGTGTCACACCTGGAGCTCAACTGAACCAGGCTCTGCAAAGGAAACTTTTCACTGTGGGTCAAAAAGGGCAATCACAAATTCCAGATGAAAAACCCCACAGAGGGTTATTGAACAGAGACACAACTTGTGGCTTAGAAAGCACTGGCAAAATCCAGAAAGACTTCAGAGGAAAACCACAACATGCTTGTCCTGATGGCTGTTATGTGCTAGAAAGGGAGATTGTGCACAGCATTCCAGTCTGGACCTGTGTCCTGCTGCAGGATTAGAGAGACAACACCAGCAGTCTCCTGTCAGCACACAAAAACCTCTGCAGGGGAAAGATGACCCAGCTGGGACTTTCTCCCTTCAGTTAACTGCAGTAAACATTACCTAGAAAAGTTAACTGCAGCACAGAATTCAAATATTTTCATGTTCAAGCCATGGCCCATTTCACAAGACTGTTGTGCAAAGCTGTTTTATCAAGTACCTTATGTAAGTAAAATTGTTATTTTGGCTTCCAAATTCCCCACAAACAGTTTCTCCAAATAAAGTCATAAAGTCCCCATTTTCTAGAGTGGTTTTGGACAGCATCTCCCATCAGTCAAAGCTGGACCAATTCCCTTTGTCCCCTCTAAGTCAGTCAGCAGAACCAACAGAAAGTATTTGTGGCGTTTTTACCCCAGCAGCCATCTGGCAACTCCACCATGGGAGTCAAAACCAGTGGATGCTGCAGGGATGAGGACAGTTCCTTGGCCATTCCACAGTGAGCAGGTGGCTGGAACAGGCCCCTGGATGTCTATTTTGGGAAGTCAGCTGGGAAGTCTAGAGGCTGCTGGGATGGCAGAAGAGTGGAGCACCGAGCAGAGGACTGATTCTCCTGGGAGGAGCTGGATGAAGTACAATGAAGTACGAGTACAATGAAACCAACCCAGGCCAAATTCACAAATATCTCAGTGTTACTTTTGTCCCCCCAACCACAGCAACGAAGACATAAAAAGTGCCCTTATCACGGGTGATCTTTTCATTTCCTGATGTGGGACTGACACTTGGAATAGCCACTGTCCTTTCTGCATCCTCTGCAGGCACGTGAGGCACTGGCACAGCCTGTGCCAGGACAATCCATGGTACCCAGGTTCAGCTCCCACACTCCCCTGGAATCCAGATTAACAGATGTAAAAGTCTGAAGTACCAGCAGGCTCCAAGAAATTCTAATGAGCCATAAAAACCAACCTTTGCATATAAAATGGAAATTTAAATGAAAATATTAGGATAACTAAATCCCCATTTGTTCCCTGTATGTTTAAATACGGAGCTTTCCTTTCTCCTCAGGAAAGATGAAATGAAAGCAAAAACTGAGAGTTTTAAGTGTTTTTCTAATGGGAGAGGAATGAAGATGTTTGGTTAAAAATAAGTAATCATCACAGTGCTCACTGAAGTGAAACACAGCTTATTCCCCAGTAGGGAAGGGAATGACAGCACACACTACCAGGCAGCTGCATTCCCAAAGCTGGGAGTTACCACTGGTCCAGTTCCAGATACAAAACCCAAGCTTTTCTACCACTTTAATTCAGCCACCAGAGAGTATCTTTAATATTTCCTCTACAAAACTAGAGCTTGGATTTGTCTGATTGCTTAAACAAAGTAATTTTCAAAACCTGATCAGATTTTGCCTATAGTATTCCATGTGCTGTTTTTATGGAGAAAATCTTGTATTCTCATGTCACAAAAGAGAACAAGAAGCAGCTGATGAAACAGCAAACAGAATGCTTACAAGGCATCATCTGATCCCATTCCAGCTTCTACTTTGCATCAGGAAATTAACACAGTGGAAAAGAAGAAAACCGAAGTGAGTGGCAAATGGTCCAGGCCCTGCAGCTGCTCTGTTCACAGGGAGAGGCAGCTCAGGTAACTCACCTGAGCAGAATGACTCCAGGCACCAGATCCAGAGGCTGCTCACACCATCCAAGGAGGTCACAGCGATGGTTCCTGGCAGTCCCTTCTCCCTCTGGCACAGCTGCCCCTACAGCCTATTCCTGCAGCACTGCCTGGAATGTGAACCACAACCCGAGGATGGCTCCTTTAGGTCTGTACACTTCTCCTTGCCGGCAATCCCCGAGGGAGTCAGCACAGCTTTGGCAGAGTTAGGGGATTTCTCAGGGAGGGGAAAGAACTACCTCGTGGAGGTGAAGCCTTTAAGGGTTCAGTTATGTTGTTCTGCCCAGCAGCATCCAAGCTCCAGCTACCTTTTGTACCTCTGAGAGCCCCGATTACTGCAGGAAAACCCTCCAAAAGGAAGCACTTCATTGATGCCTTGGTTCCTTTTAAAGATTTTAAGGAATCTTCACAAGTCACAACCTCTATGATTAATTGGAAGATCAGCATTATAAAAAAAAACCACCTTTTAAACAGAACACAGATGAGCCAACTCCGCACCGAGGAAATGAAAATGACTCCAAGCAGGTCATAAATACAAAATTTATGTGGCATTTCAGTAAAAATATGCATAAGTATAAATTTGCAACACTTTGATGTAACAGACAACCCTGTGTAACATTTCCAGGAAGAAAGCCCACATAACACGTGCCACCCCCAGGGGGGCAGTAGATACAGAGCATTCCAGGACACATACAAGTTTCACACAGATCCCAAGGACAAGAGGTTTGGAATGCTGGATGGATTTCCAGCCTCTTGAAACAGGAACATGCCAGATTTTTTTTCACGACTTGCTGTTAAGAATTCCCATTCCAGTGGCATGCAGCCCAATTGATATTTAAATTGCTTCTCAACAATCTTAAATTAATTTTGACACACAGCTCGAGTTCACAAGCCTTAAGGCCCTGTCCTTCACCAAAACATTTTGAACAGTGCCAGCAGCAGCCTCTCCAAGGCCCTTTTGTCTACACTGAGGTTGCAAGAACAAGTTCCATTTCTTTATGATTAATCCTAACAGAACAGAGATAACAGAACACCCAGATTGCACAAAAGGTTGATCCTGACTTTTTGGAAACACACCAAATTTAATACTATTGTAATAGTCTAATTAGCACTTCTCACATGATTCAATTAAAATGTGTTTTAGTGGGAAAAAACCTGACCCTGGAAGGTATATTAACATGACACTTCTACTGCACAGCTAATAGTTTTTCTGTTAAACACAAATTTAGCCTTTACAGTGTTTGCTGCTTGCTGTTTTCCAGGTAAACATTAGTCAAAATGGAGCATCTCCAGTACCACACTACAATAATTTTCCTACAAATGTAAAATTAAGTCGGAGAGACCAGTGGTTGCACAGTACCACCTTTTCTATGCAAAGCCTTAACCACAGTTTAGTGATCTTAATAAGATACGCCAGTACATGTCAAATACGGTCACACCCAGCCACCATTAGCATTCCCTACTTTATTCATGAAAACACAGGAATAATGTTCATCCTATGTTCAAGAACCCTTAGAAGCCTGACCAAGCTCATTTCCAGATCCACAAAACAGATCTACACTGCTGTCACCTGCTGCCTGCTCACTTAATCCCTGCTCATCAGCGATCTTACAGTCCAGTCTATCATGATGGAAAACACTTCCTATCCTCGGTTTCAATAACCCAAACCCAACTGTGACATGCAACAACAGAGGAAATGTGAGCAGACACTTCAGACACACCACACAAAGGGGCTTCTGCTCTCTCCCACAGCACCTCACAAACCACGTGCCTGGTAGGACAAAGTGCCATTTGTGGGTTTGTTTGCTTGTGAAATCCAAAGACACTGCAGAGAAACCCAACTCTTGTGAGAACACCTTATTGTCTTCCAAGTGCATGGTTCTTCCCTTCACACTGCAGTGGCCACACAGTTTTCCTGGTTTTTGCAGATAAAAGTTTAGCTTTTAAAAAGCTGCTGCGTGCCTCACCTACTGCTGAGTTGTGCTGCCTGCCAGCTTTACAACTGCTCAGTTACATGGGACAACACCCAAACACCACAAACTGTTCTCAAGATAGTGCAATGTATAGGTATTATCAAGTCTATGTTTCCACCTATGTGAAAGCACATTTACAGGTGTCCACTATATGGAACTTCAGCTCCAGACTCGGAGTATTCCTTAAGAAACTTCAAATTCAGGATATGCAGTATAATTTTCTTCTTTGAGCAGCTCTAACAGACAAATGCAAAGTTTCTAACATATAGTTCCAAAACATATGTGACAGGACATAGACAGGAAAGTTGAGCTTTCTTAGCAAATATGTTCTTTATGAGCATTAAAAAACAACAACAACAAAACAGCTTTCAACACAAATTGGCCCTATTAATCTCAGTCTCAAAGGAAACCAGCATTTCGCACTTTCAACTTCTCTTCTAATGAGAGATTATCTCATCTCTGACTACTCTTCATTCTTGAAGAACAAGATGAAATTCATGCATATTAGCAAGGTTTATGCAATATATATATATATTCTTAAAATAATATCAAGATCAGGACACATCTTATGCTCATGGTCATACATCCACAAAGCAGGAACACACAGGATCTCACTGAGGGTACTCCTTACCAAAAAACTCTTACGTATTAACCCAAAGGAGTGATACACTGATGTGTTTAATGACCCAAGTCTAAGCACACACCTAATGCTGTCTACCTGACAAGCCATTTTCACTTTACACAGTCCAACATACACACTTTTATTCTGATATAAGTAGCAAACCCCAAAGCTTCTCCCCACTACTCACCTGTGCCCCTCTCTTTTCCCAACATGATGATTCCAAAAGTAGAAAAGTGATCAAAGGCAAAACCCTAAGTGCTTCTTCAGATAACAGCACTAAAAGCAGCTTGACTTCTGCCAGAAGCATTCCAAACTGGAAATGGCAGGACTGCACTGCACATGACAAGCTTGTACTGGCAAGAAATATACAACTTACTGACTCCAAAGTGGATATTTCCTGCTACAATCTCCTGATGGGTACAAATTACCAAAAGAAAAAAAAAAATAGTTGTGCTTTGGCAAAATTTCCCCCTGACCAAAACAATTTCCTTTAAACCTTTTAGAAGTTCCAACACATTTTAAACATTCAGCTGCAACTCTCTTTTTGCCTGAGGTTTTTAATTACTCCAACTCCTTGGGTCAAAGAACTCGAGCTGCACAGCCTCTGGATCACCAAAAACTGACACATCTGGGGGTGAGCTGCAGGATCAACTTCCAAAACAAACACAAATAGAAATGGAAGACAAAGGTGCTTCGGTTGAAAGTGATAAAAAAAACCCCATGGTACACAACATTTTTGGACAGAAGACCAGTAAGGTGCCTCCTTTCACTAGTGAATTGTCTCTGTGCTTCTGTGGCATTTGGGAACAATCAACATTCAGACAGAAAAGTCACAGTCCTGCCAAGCTACTGTGGAGTTATAAGTCCTGATCTTGCCCAGGTCAGTCCTTAGAGGGACACACACACAATGATCGTTTCAGAGCTGGTGAACTGAGGCTGATACCCTCTTTTTCTCTGAGAGGGCACGGAACAGGTAAGACACCGATTTTGATTGTCACAGCTAAAGTCACACAACACACAGCAAATGTGCTTATCAAAGAAAGTAAGCAAGTACTAAGCTTAAAAAAAGAGGAGCCTGCTGGCAGAGCAGAGCTTTGCGTAAACACCAATGACAAATCAAGTGTAAGCTCCAGCTTCAGACCCTGAGGGGGTCTGACATTTCTTTGGTCCAAGTGTACAAAATATACCACTGGGAAAACTATAGTTCCTTCTCAGCCCCCTGACTTTTCCGCTGTCTCACTGTGCTTTCAGTCTCTGATTCAGCTAAAGGTTGTTCACTTAAGTCTTCCATTTCTTCTTCCCCTGATTCTTTCCCAAGTGCTAAATCCTCCTCCGACTCATCAGCACTTGAATTTGCTGCATCTTCTCCATCTGAGAGATCTTTCACATCCGCAGCCTCTTCCACCTCATCCGCAGAAAGCTCTGCAGCCTCCTCCGGCTCTTCCAACGCCACGTTCTCCACGTTATCCTTGGTAATTGCTTCTTCTAAACAAAGCAGAGAGTGCAGTTAGACTGAACCTCACAACAGTGCCTTTTAAAGTTGCATCACCAGGGACATACTCTGAAATACTGACGAACATTAGTATTGATCAGGATTATTATTCCAACTGGGATTGGAGCCAGATGATCCTTAAGGTCCCTGCCAACCTGAACCATTCTGTGGTGCTGTGACTGAAAACTTTTCCTTATTTTTCAGTTATTTCATTAAACCTTCAGTAGTATTTCTCCTCCACGTCCATTTACTTCCCTTGCATATCAGGCCCAGATAGGCTTTCATTTTGTTCCACCGAGTTACAAACCAAAGACAAACCAGTTTTACTTGGCTCCTGGAATACTGGTTCACACCTAAGATCTGAACAGGGTATTGCCCTCCCTCCTACAAATTTACACTTTAAACTACAGCATCTCACCCCCTTAAGAGTTCTTACCAGGTGTTTCAGCTCTGTATTTTGACCTGGTTGGGCAGAGGCAGTCTGAAATCAAAACCAGGATCTGTGGAAAGGAAAAAGACATTTATTAGCAATAACAAAAAAGGCATTTATTAGCAATTGCAAGAGTCCCTGCACTCATTCTTTTTAGATAGATATACACAATAAAATTTACAAAGTATTATCTTGCTTAGAGATAAGAGCTAAATAAAAACATGGAAAAAAGTGCTTTCTCAGTGTGTACTAACCAGCATTCCCTGCTTTCTACTACCCATTTTCTGCCTCCTACTTTCCTAAATTTATTCAGCACTGACACTGCTTGCATCTGAAGAACAGCTCAGAACACAGTTGAGGATTTTCACTTTCTGGAAATCCATGAAAAAATCTTAGTCAAGATTTTCTGTATTTTGGGATGTTATTCGATTCGTACCCCTGGCTCCCCAACGCAGATGTGTGTTCCACCTTTTGTGCTTGTTATTTAACCAGCCCAGTACAGAACAAGGACACTCAAAACGCAAGGAAGACATTTGTGCCTCACTGTCACATGCTAAGAATAGTGCAAAGAAAAAGAGAGAGCTGACACCATGTGAAAGAAATATATTTCAATCATTGAAAAGCTTTTTGGAAAGAGCTGGGAGATTAACTTCACATTTTTTCAGCTTTTTCAGTTTGGGGTTTTTTTTAGTGAAGGAGTAAGAAGGAGAGTTTCTTTTAAAACACTTGCTGCTAGTTATACTAACTTGATTTGCACTCATTTGGTAAAAGTCTACCATCTAGAAAAATGCAGCTGTTGAAACTGAATAATCAAAGACATTTGCTTGTATACAACAATTCTGTACGCACATCACGTATAAAAACGTGGTTTTTCCTAAATTCAAATTTCAACTGCATTGAAATCACTTCCCAGTACTACCGAGAAATACACTCACAAAATTTTTCTTTATTTCACTAATACTTGGGCTGAAGGGCAGAGATCCACATCCCAGAAACAACCTTTACACTTCCTACGAGGAACAGTGACTTAGCAGCAGGTTAAAGCAGTCACCAGCAGAACTGTTTAAACCGTCCTTGCAGCTGTAGAATGCACTTGTGGAACGGGCAACTCATCTGAAAGAACCTAAACCCCCAAATCTTCAAAGCCTTAAAAAATAATTTTATCCTTTGATTTTGAGTAACAGTGTGGCAGCACCCTTGCATTGCTGACTCCCACAAAACCAATTCCTCTCTGGTTAATGAAACTCTCCACAAAGCCTGTGCTCTTAGAAAGTTGGAGTCTTGACCAACTCTGACCACACACATTCAACCCTTAAGCAGAAAAGTCTTAGATACAAAAAGGCCAATACAAGAATCGCTTGTTCAGTGGATGGATGAAACAAATCTAAACTGAAGCATGGAGTTCATAAGAAGGTGACCTGATTTGTATTGAGGGCATTGTCCAAACGCTTCTTAACCAGTGACAGGCCCGGGGCACCGACCACCTCTCTGGGGAGCCTGTTGCAGTGTTTGACCATGCTCTGCGTCCTAATGTCCAGCCCAAACTTCCCTGGAACAGCTTTGAACCACTCTCACACATTCTGGATATCAGGGAAGAAATATTAGTATTTACTAAGATATTATTAAAGTAAGGTATATTTAAGTATACCTTACGAGCAAAGTTGGTTTTATTTTTTTCACAAGTTTATGCAAGGCAAGAGTTCCAGTTAACTGGGAAAAAAAAGTAGTATGTTTTCTTACCAAACCCAGGAACAGGCCAATCAGTAAGGTAGCTAGGATGAAGATGGCATAGGAAACCCAAACATGAACTCCAAGAGTGCCAGTGAGGTAGTTATGAATTTGCTGGAAATGAGAAGAAGATACTTAATAACTTCATACCTAAACCACTTAGGAGTCGTACTGCCAACACCATTACATTAACTGCTGTCTGATTAAAACCTTTCATTTAACAGTATTTATTCTGAAGTCATCCCCTTCGGACACCATTAAATCTTGAGATTTTGTACCAATTTGTTCACATTAAAAGGCTTTTTAAGCAGAGGATGCACAATTCCTTCTCCCTAAGATGCTCAGCATTACAGATGCCATACAAAACCTTACTGCAGATGGATGTATGAGGAGCCTCAGAGCTTGCAGGAAAGTATCCTTCATCCTTACGCAGCATCTGTTCGTTAACTAAAATGAAGCCATTTAGCTCTCACTGAAGCTTTTTAGCTCTTAAAAGGAGCCACACACTCTAAGCATACACTGAATAAATTATTTCCCTTCTAAATTTAAATATAATAATCCAAATACATTATTAAGATTTCTTTCAAACTTCAGTCTGTTCCTCAAATCTACAAATTCAACTGACTGAATCAAGCAGCACATCAAGTCAGATGAGCTGGTAGGAAGTCAATTATGACATTAGATGTCTTTCAAAACAAACCACAATCAACATTTACAAGAGTTTAAATACAGAAATTCCAGAGTCTTCTTTTTAAATGTCTTGAACATCTTCCGATATTTATTAAAGCATAAGCAAAGACAGCAGAGCAGGAGGAGAGAGGAAATGTACAGCTGAAATATTCAAAGTGGAAAGCAAATTAGTGGTTTCTTCCCAGAACAGTTAATCTTTCAGGAAGGAAACGATAGAGAAACAACACCATTACTGAGCAACCATGGAAGAGAAACACCAAAAGGCTATAAAAAGTAAATATTATCCAGTGAAAGAATCAAAGATACACGACTCAGAGCTCTGCTCGATTCTGTGTTAGTCTGATGCTTAGTAGAAGTGATACAAACTGTTCTAACTCTCAACTATATTTCTTTTCTGAAGCACGTGTTACGACAGTAACATATTTTGCTGCAATCGAATACAGTCTCTCAATCTCACTGACACTTGAAGGTTTTAAGAGGATGTTTCCTGACCAAAATTAGAAAGGCCTGAAATTTCTCAGTATTTGGATGTCATGGAAAAACTTGGATAACTCCCAAATGAAAGCATCTTGAAATATTCTAAAGTAAAACATGCTTTAATATTTTAAAGCACACTGAAGTATAGCTAAGCATTTCTTCTTTACTTCTGATAATCACTTTATTATCCAAATTCATCATGTTCCTGTGCAAATGGTGTTGTCAGTTTGAATCCCAGATGCAGAAATTATTACTAAAAAATAACCCACTTGCCCTCCCTTCTCCCGTGCAATACACGATGCAAACAAATTGCAGAGGAGCATCGTTCACAATTTTGAAAATGAACCTGGGGATGATCTTTAGGAACAGCATGAAGTGAGAGAACCTGGTAGATATTTAACATATTCCTGCTGTTTACAACCATTTTTGCGGCAGCTCTCAAAAAGCTACTTTATACCCTTAAAGATTCTCTCATTCCAATCAGTATTTTCATTATTGATGACAATCTTTACAATCAAACTGCCACTGTTGGCATAGAACCTTGGCACTAAACACTTAAGAATGCAAAGATATCACACACCCAATGTGCAGTAGATGTAAGGCAAAATTGACTCTCATAAAAGGATAATAAAAATATTCAGTTACGTTTTGACTTTTAAACATCTTATTATTCTAAGCATAAAAAGGGAGTTTGGGAAACACTACACAGTTACTTACCCTGATCCATCCTGAAAAGTGGAACAGCCCTGCCATGCCATGCATCCTGGAAAACAAGGAAATGAAGGACAGATTCACAGCAGCCCTGTAGCTCCTCTTCCCATTCCTAAACATCCTACAGCTCTTCCTCCTTCTCCCATGAAAAAGGACCATGTCTGGATCTTTGTGAATTTACACTAACGGCTTCAGCCAGAATGAACTGCAAGCCACTCACATCTTTGGTTCATCCTTTTTGTCGTGCAAACTTTCTACACTATTTCTAAGCAAATCCACCTCTCTGAAAACAAATTCTTATATATTCTGTAAGCACTACACTGTTTGCTATTCCAAAGGGGGACAAAAGACTCTCTTGTAAAGAAATAAACAAGAAATCCTTAAAGCTAAAGGCTGCCCAGTAGCCAGAAGCCACAAAGTAATAATCTACATACACATACGCTTGATTCCAAGACTCAGCAGATATTGGAAATGCCACTTTACATAATGCTCAGTGGCTGTATTTTTTTCTTAATCTCTTTTCAAAGATGACATAAATAAGCCCTAGCAGGCACAAACAAAAGCAAGTGCAGAAAATAAAACTGCTTTTAAAGGTGAGAACCTGGGAATCAGGCTGTCAATACTGATTGCTTCTGCAAAGCCTGCAAGTCTAGGGAATAAAGGCCTTTTGTCTTTAAACTGTCAACACAAGACCCTTAATGAATTATGAGCTATAAAATATAGTTCTTGTTAATAAAAACCAAGTGTTACATTAGAGAAGATGGAGACTTCCATCCTGCTACAGGCTCCACAGCTTCCCATTTCCTCTCTAAGATATAGCCTTCAAGATCTTCCAGGGTCCGGGAGCCACGGTATCTGCGGAACACTCCATCGTTGGCACTACAAAACAAACTCCATCAGCACAGACAGCCCCCAAACTTCGGGGTAAAAAACCCAACCAAAACCCCCACATACATTACAGATTTCCCTTGCTCGGAGCTGAATGTTTGGGAACTGTAATCCATGATGGAAAACCTCAGTTTTTAAACAGCGTGAGCTTTTGCCATCAATAAAGCCGCTATTTTTCTTAAATAGTCACTGGCACTACAGCAAATACACAAAGCACATGAGGTTTGTAACAACCAAACCATTTCTAAACACAACTCAGAATTAAAAGTGCACATGTATATGTATTTGTTTGTATATCTGCATGACTCATAATACCCTGAGTTAATGAAGGGTTCAATATTTTAAGGATGACATCACCTTACTGGAGAAGAGATACAGCAAATTTTTCTGTAATTCAAATTTTTCAGTTTTCTCTGATCCATTTTTAATAGTATGGATAACAGGGAACCTTAGTAAAGTAATTTAAATTACAGAATAGCCTCAGATAAGGATTTTATCGTGCAACCAAAGCTACAACAACCTGAGCTGAAATCAAAAGTCACTCTTCCTTCATTTTCCCCCACATTTCATTTACAGATTAAAACAAGTGACAAGTAGGAGTCAACAGCCGCAGTTTCCAGTATGACACACTTACTGGTAAATTGTAGGAAGTGTTGTGACAAAGAAACGACCACTCAAGCCTAGAAAGGGAAGAAAACAACACAAACAGATCAGTAACACTGAAATTTCTCAGCATTCTGACTTATCTATAAATACCTACAGATCTGTATTTTAGACTAGAGAGCAGCAGGCTGCACAGCTTTCCCCACTGTTTTGTAAATACAGGTTAACAGTTTGTCTTCAGACATGCTACAAACAGGAACAGATTATTGGTAACAAATTAAGGAAGAATGTTTAGCTTGAAGAATGTTTACTGAGAGGTAGTTTTCCTCATCAATAGGTTTGTCTCATCAGTATTTGCACCCAGCTGAAGTTTGGGACCAGCCGAGCATTAGATGCACTCAGAGTCCATTAGAAAGGGCTGAATTCCTATAGCCAGCAACTGCAATTCATATAAAGTACCAGTGTAAAGAGTACAGTTATTTAACTTTGCCTTTTATAAAATTCTGTGAAAATCTCTTGGGAAATGAAGGCTTTATTCAGCCTTCAATAAAGCAAACAGCTCCAGGCACCAGGATTAGCCATGGAAAAGTATTGTAGCAAGAGGGTTTCTGCCTTTAGAGACAAAGATGAGCCATACTGATACAAACCAGGTATTTTTAAAAGTTTCAGTGGTAATGTTTTCCCTAGTTTGAATTCCTCTATGGAATAGGCAGAAAAGGGTTGTGGCTTTTTTCTCTGTCTTTATTGCTGTGAGAGGCAGGGTGATGAAAAACTTTCTGAAACAGCTCAAAGTCGTGCCAGCACAGGGAGATACAAAGCAAACAAAGCCACAAGTGTAACAGCAGAATTAATAAAGCAGACAGCACAGCTGCACAAGAAAAACTGGGTGGAGAGCCATAAAGAACATAATCAGCTAACGAACAGAGAAAGTCATGGGAACACTGAAAGACTCTGAAGTTCTCAAAAACGCCACTCAGGCAAAGGAAACAAAAACCAGCTCAAACCTCCTACCTGTGGCCTATCCTAGAGTGAACACCTCAGAACTAACACTGAAATCTAGAAGTTATGAAATGCATCTAAGCATCCCCAACACTTTAGGTGGACATCTGCTGGTTATCTAAGGCACCTCCTTAGATCGGTTAAACCAGATGTGAGTCAGCTACAAAATTTAAGAACACCTTGAATTGTTTTAGTGCCTGTCTAATACAAACTTGAACTGGCTACTAGTTCAACCTGAAATACAGTTAAGCATCTGTCTCTGTTTGCAAATCAAAACTGACATCCTTTATGAAAACAGCTAATCAATATTTTAAAAAAAAATCTTCTATTTGCACATGCACATCCCCAAAAATGTACAGAGAAGAGAGATGCCATCTAAACACCAGCTGCTTTCATCCAACAACTACTCAAAGAAGATACAGAAGATCCAAGAAGTCTTGTTTTAATTCACAGGTAAATGTTGTGATCGGGAGCTTAAAAAAGGCCACAAATATGCAGAACTTAAGGACCCAGAAGCATCTCCACTATTTGCTTGTTCCACACTGAACGTTTCAATGGAGAAGATGAGGCAAGAGGAAGCACTTTAAGGCTGGAACACCAAGTGACTGAAATCTGCTGTGAAGCCATTAAGGCTCTGGTGGATTTATTCTTCAGGCATCTCCTGCAATTAAGCACCATGAATGGCCACTTTCTCCTGCCGGTTTGGGAAGTGCAATTTTATGTAACTCTGCACTCATCTCGTGGTTTTCCCCTAATTTAACACATTTTGACTACTTTCAATTCAATGAAGGGGTTACATAACTAAGACTAATTAAA
Organism: Oriolus oriolus; assembly: GCA_013400235.1. NCBI lineage: Eukaryota > Metazoa > Chordata > Aves > Passeriformes > Corvidae > Oriolus > Oriolus oriolus. The sequence continues at coordinate 1,129,306 of VXBT01002848.1, forward strand.
GTACCATTGTGCAAGCAAGAAAGGAGACAGAGCACTTAAACACAACAACTGAAAGGCTGATGCAAAGCCCACAGTAAAAATACCTCAGTAACTTTGGAAAGCTCCATAGAAACTCATGTATCTTCCAAATTACATCAGCACCAAAGGTCAAATATGTAATAAATGTTTGTTTTCCCATTTGAGCATTCCTTAGTTTTAGAAGTGCCTGCAGCTTCCAGTGCAGTGGATGTTGTAGGTTTATTACATGAGCTTTGGTACAAATTCATCATTTTGGCCAGTCCTTTGACTCGCAGAAGTTACCCAGGCTTAGGGGTCAAGACTCCCAGCAACATTAGAAATTCAAGTATTAAGTTTACATCTATTTAAAGAAGGTTTTGTCTATTTTCTAAAGGTAATATTAAAACTAATATTCTAAAAAGGTAATATTAAAACTAATCTCTTTATTACACTATATAATGATTAGTCTATGCTGCTTTTTGATACAAGATTTTTGTATACTTGTGAACTTTTAACAACACGTGAATCTACACAAGGTCTAGAACAGCTGGCATTTTCTTCTCAACTTAGATTGCTGATTCTGAGACAAAGGTTTTGATACAGTAAATCTGTTCAGCATGTTTTCAACTAATAAAATGAACACATTTTTCACACACTCTATAAAGCAAAAAAAAAAAAAGAAGAAAAATCACTAAAGTTTGGCCTTTTTTTTCTAACAACATCTCATCTTTCAGTCCTTTGATACTGCTGATAAAATCCTTTATCCCCTCTCAAAGCCCAAATGAGCACGAAGCACTCCCAGGAGATGCAGAGGTTTATACAATATTAATATTGCTTGTACAAAGATACATTCAAAACTTTGAAGGGAGTCACCAAAGGAATAAATTAGATTGCACTGGTGCTCCTGTGAATAGTTAGGGAAGTGTTTTTATAACATATCCGCGAATGTGCATCACCAACAGGAAACAGCAATAACATCTGAATATAACGCACTGCCACAATTAACCCAGCCAACAAACCAGCACCATGCTGGAAACAGTTAACAACGTTAATTAAGGAAGGCTCCCTCTACCACACCCTGAAATTCTCCTAACAGCAGGCTACACACTGGAATCTTCTGCAGGAATGAGACAGGCAACAGCTTCCAGTGAAGAAGATTAAAATAGAGAATAAGCCTCTTTTAATTCAGTATTAAGCCAGATCACCCCCCCCCCGCCCCCCCAATTCTTTAATCCTTCAAATTGAGTTTATAAACTTCAGTTCAGAAATACGAACCGTATGGAGAAGCAAACTGTGGGTAACATTATTTTGACTTTGAAACCTAATAAGTAGTAAATGGTACTTATATTGAATAATTGCTGTTATTAAAACAGTCTGTTTCATGCTATACCTGGTTCTTGAGTGACATCCACTTTTCCAACAGTGATCCCGAGCCGTTCGCTCTCCTTCGCAAAGCTCTCCCAGGTCGCCTCAATCTGCTGACAAGCTGGACACCAAGGAGCGTAACTAAAGGGGGAAGGCAAGGTAAATATATTAATACTCTTACATTTAAAGACATCCAAATTGATTTATTGTACAGAGAAAATACAAACACATCAATCACAAAGGAAAAAACCTACAGTTCTTCTTAATCAAGTTTACTGGATATGACAATCAAGACAGTTTTTTATCAATCCCTATGTTCCTCCCCACATTATTAACACAAAACAAATCACAGATTTGAGAAACTCATATCCAAACTCCTCACCACTTGTGATTTATTCTATTTACATAGGAAATAAAATCCATTTCCATGGCAGCTACCTGAATTATTGAAGCCAGGCTGTCCTCTGAAGCAGCATCCTTCATCACAACATTTTTATTGATTTCCCACACCTCAGAACTTCCCCAAATTGCATTCACCTTAGCCCACTACTCCATACTTCACAACATGCTCTTTTTGATAGTAGTCATTAGAGACTTAAAAAGAGCACACATCAAATTCCTACTGCTCATAGTTATTGTCTTGTTTTTCCTCAGGATTCATTTCAGAAAAACAGGAGTGCACATTTCAAGAGTTGAATCTTCTACACTCTCAATCAGAATAATTAAACCAGTTTTGCACCTACTGGTAATATCAAACTGGAAACAGAACAGCTAATATGAAAGGATAGTATCAGATAAAATTCCTGATAAAATCCCTTTTGCCACCTTTATGTATTTTAGCCTAACTTGGCTGGCCAAGTCTGCCTCAAACTTGTGCAGCTTGCCATGGTCTGTCAGACACACAAGGGAACCAGGACTGGTCGGTACAGCCTGTGACTGAGCTGGGGCAATTGCCCATGCACAGACTTAGCCTTCTACTAATGAGGAGAGACCTTTATGGGGTTTAATCTGATTTACAGGGGGAATGAAGGTTTCTAAAAGCAAAAGCAGTGAGTCTAGGGACACTCCCCTTGTCACAGTGCTCCACAAATGCCACCGTGCTCCCCATCCATTGGAAACCATAGAAACACATTCTCTCCTGGGCAGAGACCAAGATCCCTAGCACAAAACCATCACTGGGAACCTTCACAAGGTTCTCTACTCCTTCGGTTTGTCTGCCACCACAGCCATCTGACCAAGGAACTGGCAATTCCTGTTCTCTGGCTCTCAGCAGGAACGCTTACTTCCTTAGTGGCTGCAGAGAGATCCCCAGCCATCCCCAGATGTTTCATATGAATAAAGCTTAATGTAAAACAGGTCATTTGTCACAGAAAAGGTGGAATTAAATTTCCTCTGAGTGCTTTGTGGTAGTTCTCAACTCCTGTACTTAAAAAAAGGGAATCTTGTCACTTTGCAGGTAAAAGGACACAATTTAAAAATACTTGTTGTATTTAACTGCACTAGAAATTCATGATTGTAACTGTGAAAGCCCATATCTTGTCTTTTTAAGTCAACATGGTTCTGTGAAAGCATCTGGAAAAAAGGACATAAATCTTATCCTGGCAAGAGACAGACCCTCAGTATCTTTCAAAAAGATGCTGGAAACAAGTCTCACACACAGCGCTGTTCTCCATTGTGCTGCTGGCCTGTAGAGAGCTTTTAATAACAGTCTGACAGATACCATACTTTACAAACAGGATTATTTTATTATAGAAGCTTGACTGATAAATAAGAAACTGCAAACATCCATCAGATAATGCAGCTGACGTTGATCTAAAATGAAAGACAGAAGTTTGACTGTTTTCTAAATCCAGCTTCTCTAAATGTGTCAAATTCACACCATGAGATTTTCAAAATTAATACATCCTTTAGCCTGTTTAATTTGATTTTGGAATAGAAATTTAGACTATATCAGAATTTATATTTACATTTGACATGCATAAGCATTTCTCCTGAATGAAATTAAGTGGCATATTCAATACACACGACTAACATTCATATGATTGAAAATATTTCCTTTACTTCAAAGCAGCATTAAAATCCATGTCAGAGTTTAGCAGTGAGAGGACGTAACAGTGAACTTCACAAAAAGCTGTAGTTGTTGGCTTCCTAATTTTTAGTTTCAATATTGGATATGGGATGGCAATAATCCCATACAAAACTACAAGATTCAGCCACTCCAGCTGAACACTGGCACAGACAATCAGGATTAAAATATTTGCTTTACATTCCTGAAATTACATATCCAATTCTTGCCAGCCAGGAAACAGCCTGTCCTCACATGCTCAAGAGAGAACTTGCAATAGACATCAGATTTCTGGAAGAGTTACCACTGCTGTTTACCTCAACACCCTCACTTTCCTGAAGCTGTCATGTCTGCATTTGTTGCGCAGCATTTGAGGCATTAAGGAATTCATTACTGCCTCCTGGAAATAACAAAATTGTATTACCAAAGCTTTATTGTGTCTCTTTCTCAGTCTTAAAATGATGAAAGAGAAAGTGTAAGGAAGGTAAGTTACCAAAGAGTAAAGTACTTGACACTTAAGTCATCTTTATGAAGTTTCAAAAAACTTTCTGTACCCTGAAGGACTGACGGAAGGACTTCCTTTTAACGGGGTCTTCTAATGAATCCTTTAGAACTGTGGCTGATTCGTACTTCCACATAAGTTATGTACAACTACCATTCTTAAATTCCTAGAAAAAAACCGTAATCTGTAGGAGCAGGGAAGCAGACCCTCATGTCTGCTGTGGAACCAGTCTTTGTTACTTTTAAAGTCACAAAACGCAAGAGCAGGTCCCTGGCAAAAGCAGATGCAACTAAATTTCTTCTGCCATGTTCCAGACAGGTCAGGAAACAATCAGCACACCGTCAACACCGCTGGATTTAGGGCTGGTACTCCCACTTCTTCTCCCTGCGCTCAAGGGGGTAGCTCTATTACCTTGTAGGGCACAGGGTGCAGTGCAAACAGGTGTGCCAAGAAAACAGGCCTTTCCAAGTTAAAAATCAAAGTTCACTGGAATTTAAATCAAGACTTGGGCACTTGGTTAAGGAAAGAAAGCTTTCAGTAGCCTGTTACACATTAAAAGGTAATTTGCTGATCTTCATCATTCAACAACCAGATTGAAAACACCTCATAGCTAAAAGTGACACGTTGTCAGACTATTCACTGCAAGCAAGTATTGCGCATTCCTCAACACACACCTCATTCCTGATGTTTCCAGACCTCTTACATAGCACAGTTCTACAGCTGAAATGCTCTCACACACGGTCAGCCCTCATAAATAAGGCAGCCAACATCTATCACTGAAACAACGATTGACCTCAGTGGACTAAAATCACTATTTCCAAGTATCCAGGTGTTTTCTCCTGTTCCTACTCCATTACAATACCTAAAGCTTTTTGTAGAAGGCATAAAGAAAGCAACTGAAAAGCAAAGTTTGAAGCTCTCAGGCACAGACTTTGCTTTCGACTTCTATTTATCTCTGATCTAAAGCACAAAAGAACAAGCTTTGGCTTTCAAATACCAACAACTTCACTGAGGCAATACAAAGAAACTCACTCAAGTTAAAACCAGTTTGAGCAAAGGTACCATTCTGCCGTGTCACCCCGAGAAGATCAGTAAACACAGAAGGACTTTGCTGAGATGTGCTGATACAGTTTCCAGCTCCAAGCCACTTATCTCTCTTCTCGTACCTGCCTGGCTACTGAATTCACCAATTCGCTCCCTGCCAAGTACGTTTCACTGACTCTTTTTATCTGCCTTGTCACTACCATTACCAACAGTATCAGTGAACAGATGTAACCCTGAGTACCATTCCACACTTTGCTCTAATGGCAATTTCACCAAGTTGCAAGAATCTAGGAAAAAGGAAAAACAGCTTATGGATATCGGCATTTGCTGAGGATTTGCTGAAGAGAAAACAGCAAAACTTGCTTAAACCAAGCTGCTTGATGGAGCTCATATTGGGAGTATTACTAAAATTAGAGTGAAAATGTTGAGACAGTATCCAACAGAATGGTAAAAGCAGTATCAGAATGAAATTCTTGTTTTTGTTCTTTTAAACAGTTTTGCCTTACTGGTACAGATTTCATAAGCATACAAAATGAAAAAAAAAAAAAAAAGAATAAATACAGAAAGGTCTTGAAGGAGGATAGGCAGCTCTGTAAAGCCAACAAAAGAAAAGTTCCAGATCAACTGTGCGGTTTTAATGACTTTTCAAGTGAGCAGGTGGCAGGCAAAGATACAGAAGTTGGTCCCTGTCATTTACCCAGATCTGTATCACCACAACACAAGCCCTGGAAGCTGACAAGGCGCTTCCTGCAGAGTGCCAAACCCCGCCAAACCAGACAAGCATTCAAGCATTTTTTTTAAAGAAGGAGAAATTATTTTTAAAATAGAAAGCAAACCAATCAATGAAGAATTACGTGAATTCCTCTAGAGCTTCAGCAGATTAAGTTCCATCATTCTACATATTTTTATGTCCCCTTCTGCACCTGTTTGGTTTTGTTTCTGCTACAAAGAAGGGTATTTCAGCATCACATTTTTGCAGCTTTTGTTCAGGCAATGCCCAGCACAGCACTCAGCTGTGTGTTCAGTTATTAAATAAAACGTTTGGTCACTTCCTCTGGACCCAGCCAGCAGAGCTGCAGAGGCTTCAAAACCAGAACAGAGTTTTGATAACTTGATCTTTATTCCCCCTGCTTTTTGGTTTTTATTGGGTTTCAGGTTGTTTGGGTTTATTTTTGTTAAGAATAGGACAAAGAAAAGCCTGGATAATAACAAGAAGTAAGAGACTAGATACTCTCAGGTGACAGAAAATTCTCAATCTTATTGAACTCCTAACCAAACTTACAGTAATTGTTTAATAGTTTAGCAAACCCTTCGGGATTTTATTTACACAAAGTGTTTCAAGCCAACTGATTAAAAGCATTAAACCACCTAAATACCAAAACATTCACCTTCATTTTAAACACACTCCCTTGAAACTACAGACAAAAGGTGCTGGTGGGAGGGCTGAACCCTTGCAACCAGCTGGCCAACGAGATAGCAGGGCAATGTTTGACTATAAGTGACAATGAAAAAACAAAAAGTATGGGCCTACACTAGAAGTATAACAAGCTAGCCTTGGGAACGTGACTATTAACAGGTCTCCTGATTTTCACCTGGCTAGAATTAAAATGGACAACTAGGACGTTCTTTTTCAGGTACATACAGCAGTATGCCTGTGCTGAAACAAAGGGAAGCCAAAACATTTAACAGCCTATGTGGGAACAAGCACATAAAGTACTGCAGATGCACCAAGAGCAGAAATAGCTTCTTTTGTAACCAGAGGCATGAAGACAACAAGTTCATTGATGGGTTGGCTTTTTTTATTTGTTTGCTTGTTTTAATTTACTTCAAAAGGAAGAGGATGTTAAATTAAGATAAATCAAGCTTGGAACAAGTTTTGTTCACAAATGCAAAATGCACTTTTAAGTAAGCAGACCAGAAATTAGTTTTCTGTCTTCCAAACAGACACAATATTAAAGACAACAAGAAAACTCCTTATATTAATGAATCATTATCTCACAGCTCCAGACTAGAGATAAGGAAATAGAGAAACTTTTAAACACAGTTCATTCCAGCATCACACTCACAGCACTGCAGCCCGGACCTGTGTGCTGTGATAGTAACAACCTCCAAAAAATGGTGCAATGTTTGGCAGACACAGAACCTTTTCCAAAACATTTTTATCAATAAAATGCAGCAGTGCTTCCAGGGCCTGCAATTTTTCCAGCTATGAACAACCAACTATTTACAAAAAGCCAGCCGAGTACACACACCTCAGCTAGGCGGGATGAAGGAAGAAAAATCCTGTTTCCTCTACAGATCCCAAACACAAGTAATTTCAAACTTAAGTTTCTCTATTGTGCACCTGGGAACAACAAAAAAGGGGAATTACACAGTGATTTTCCACTTTCCCAAATAGAAAAACTGACATTAAACAGCAGCTGTACCTGTTCCTACCAGGGCAGGAGGCTTCAAAAGAGCAGCTGATAAAAATAAATATTTTTTTCCACAAAGATGCTATAGTAAGAATTGCATTAATAAAAGCACTGCTTGGAAAGCAAAGGTCTTATAAATAAGTAGGAGGTTCTTCAAACAAATGAGGTTTTAATGAACATTACTGCAGTCCTGCCAAGCAGCCTGAGACAGCATGGAAGGAATCCATGGACTGACATGCAGGATTCCTCTAAACCAGCTCTAAACCAGATAAAAATCAGTAGAAGCCAAACTCCATCAGCATAGAAACTGGTGCAAGAATCAGATTTGTCTGTGTTTGCTGTTCTCCTCATTGAAGCCACTTGGGCTGAAAATTCTCACATGGAATTCCTACCACAAGCCCAGTCAGGAATATTTAGGCAAGAGTGATGCAGCTGCTGCCAATGGAAAAGCTCACTGGCTGTAAGATGCTCCCAACCCCTGCCCCAGCTTCACTCCCAAAATAAAACTGAATTTCCTCCCTTACTTCTCTTACAGATATTTTGAGGAGGAGGGCCGGGAGCAGGGATGGGGGAAAACCCGGCCCGGACTACGCTCAGAAAACATTAAAAAAAGCAATCCTAGAGCTCAAACTCTCACCAATTCCACACCAGCAGCATTGAGTTTGCATCCTCATTAAAGACAAAGGCTCCTCCTCAGGAGAAATGTAGAAAGCACCAGTAACGCACCACAGGAAATAGAGTGGAGACCCGAGGATCTTTCACACATCAAACACTGCATAAAATTAATTAGAGTCTAATTTAAGCAATGCAGCAACACCTACCATGCCCAGCTAACACTAAAACCAACTCTGCCACCATCGCTATTGTAGCTACCTCTCACTCCAAACCAAAGAGCAATTTTCAAAAGGAGAAAAGGTTTCCAAATGATTTTAATTGTTTGCTATCCCAACCACTTCTGATTTCAATCAGTTCCTCTCTTTTTTCTTCTTCAGAGGCATGCACCCCTAGTTATTTAAGTGTTTTCTCTTAGAAATAAAAACCTTGAGTCACCATAAATAATCTTCCTCCTTAAAACTCACCAACCTCTGCATGAATCAGTAACTTTCATGCAATTGCTTCTACATTGGACTAAGATATCCCAAGTAAAAAAACTTCAATTTAAAACATAACCTCGGAGTGGAAGAAAACAAATTCATTTTTCCCTCCACCTTTTAGATCACAATAAATGAAGAGAGACACAAAATCCATTCCAAATCCTCAGCCACAACAGTAAGCATGCCTGGGTCACTATCAGCTGTTTCAAGATTGTTCCCACCTATTCACTGATTAACACCAGGGTCCAGCAGGATCCTGAGCACTAGAGCCCTAAGAGAAGTGATAGCCCATCCTGCTAAGAAGAGACTGGAGATAAATCAAATTCAAGAGCAAGCCAAAACTTTAAGTAGCTAGCTAACTATTCAGGAGGGAGCACGAGTTCAGATGTTCATACTGTTTCAAACCTAAGCACTAGCACAGAGTAGCACACATGCCACAATAAAATCCTATTTCCTAGCTGCACAGCCCACAGGTACCACATGACTATACTGCCTACCTAAACTACTTTTTTATTCATTGCCGTCTTAAAAAAAAAACCCACAAGCTCCTTTTTCCCCTTCTAAATACAAGCAGGTGAGAGAGGCTCTAACAAAAAAAAGTCACGTGCATTTCAAGAACTGTGTCATGTCACAGGCAAAGCCACCACACCAGTACAGTCAGTCAGAAGTTAATGAAATCTGATGCACCTCCCTTGAAGGAGAACTCCGAGCTCAAGTCGGCTTGGAGTGAGGGCAGGGTGGGATATTATGTAATTCTGCTTTGGAAGCCTACTCCTGCTAAATATTCCCTACCGAATTCAGCCATCCTGGAGCTCACACAGAACCCAGCGCCAGCCCCCAATGGGGGAGCGGGGCAAGGAGCAGTGCCGGACACTATTCCCAGAGTGACCCATTTAACCTGGGACACTCAGATGTGAACCTGAGGGACAGCTGCTTCACAGAATCACTGAATTGTTTGGGTTGGAAGGAGACCTTGAAGACCATCTAGTTCCAATGCCGTGCCATGGGCAGGGCCACCTTTCTCTGGACCAGGTTGCTCAGAGCCCCATCCAGCCTGGCCTTGAACACTTCCAGGGATGAGGCAGCCACAGCTTCTCTGGGCAGCCTATACCAGACCTCACCATCCCTGCAGTACATAACTTTTTCCCCAACATCCAATTTAACGCAACTATCTGTCAGTTTGAAGGCACTCCCCCTTGTTCTGTCATGACACGCTCTTGTAAATAGTCTTGCCCCATCTTCCCTGTAAATTCCCTTCAAGCACTGGAAGGCCGCAATTAGGTTACCCAGAGCCTTCTCTTTTCCAGGGTGAACAACCCCAATTCTCTCAGCCTTCCCTCAAAGGACAGGTGCTCCATCCCTCTGATCAACTTGGTGGCCTGCTATGGGCTCGCTCCAACAGCTCCATGTCCTTCATTCCATATCCTTCATTCCCCTCTGTCTGGAGTGACCCGTTTAACCTTGGGCACTCTGTGCCCACACAGGACGGGAACCTGCGGGGCAGCTCCTTCTGTCAGACCATCCCTGCCGAGAGCAGGGTGTGCCCGCCGGCTGAGGGCGGGCAGAGGGGACCGCGGGCACCGCCCGCCGCCTCCCTCACGCCATCCCCGGGCAGCCACCACCGGGGCGCGGAAGCTGCGCGGCCCCTCCGCAGGGCGGGAAGGCCGGCCCAGGCCCCTTCTCCCCACAGCGGGGCTGGAGTCACCGGCCATGCCCGCCCCTCACAAGGAACCCCCCTCGCCCCCCCGGCCGCGCTGCCTCCGAAGCGGGCGGGAAAGCGACCGCTACTCACAACTCCAACATCCACTGGCCCTGCAACACCAGGCTCCAGTTGGAGCCGCACAGCACTTTCACGCTGCTCCGCGGCTCGCCAGGGCTGTAGAAGGAGGAAGAAAAGCAGACGGCGGGACTCAGCAGCGCTACGAGGAGCAGAGCGCGGAGAAGCCGCCGCCCCTGGCGCCAGCGGCCCGGCGCCATGTTCGGCCCGCCCGCCCTCAGGAAGTCGGGGCGCGAGCGGGCGCTGCGGGGGCGGCGCCTGCGCGGGCCAGGGGCGGCTCCTCCCGCGGTGGCCCCGCCCGCGGCCGCTCCTGGCGCCCGCCCGCCCCTCACGGCGGGGGCTGCTCGGGCACAGGCCTCGAGAGGTCCCGAGCTCGAAATCGCGCTCCAACAGGGCCTCAGGGCAGCTGCTTCGGCCACTCTCCGTTGTGCTCGGTCAGGTTTTCTCACCTTTCTTTTATTGGGGCACATAGTTGGGAGGCGCGCTCGCCGTGCCGTGTTGTGGGAGCTGGTTCAAAAGCCCTCATGGCTTCACTGAGGTGCTGTGAGGCACCGGCTCTGCGAGATCACGTTAAAACAAGTGTTCCCCATTCCAAGGGACTGTCACGGAATCACGGAATCCCAGAATAGTTCGGGTTGGAGCAGACCTCAGTCCAAGCCCCCTGCCAAGGCGGGGTCACCCAGAGCAGGTGACACAGGAACACATCCAGGTGGGTTTGGAATCTCTCCGGACAGGAGTACTGCATGACCTCCCTAGGCTGCCTGTTGCAGTGCTATGTCAACCTTAACATAAAGAATTTCTTCCTCATGTTGAGGTGAAACTTCTTGTGTTTTAGTTTATGGCCATTGCTCATCGTCCTGTCACTGGGCACCACTTCTCTGCCCCAGGCAGGCAGCCCATCCACCCCAGTGCATCCTTTACCCCATTCCAGACACATAACTGTCTTTTCCTTGACTTAAATGAGATTCCTGTCAGCCCCATCCCTTTGGCATGCCCAGGCCCCTCTGAACAGGAGGCATGCCCTTTAGTGGAATGATTGCACTCTCAATTAAGGGTAATTAAGACGATCGACTTCTTTAGTTAGCCTGCTAAATTGACCAGGGGAAAAAAAAATAAGAAGAGATCACTGTACAGGTCTGGGCTGCCTTCTTGGCTGTTCTGAAAATCCTTGTTTGGCTGGAGATTATCTTGGCATTGGAGTAACTTGTGCTGAACAATTTTCTAGCAGTTACTGGGACACAGTGCTGGTAAGTGCTGTTGGTAAAACATTCACACTTTTTTTCCCCTCAGCAGAGGAAATAGTGGCATTTACCACCTGTGAGTTTTGTTGCACTTTACCGGTTTATTCAATGAGGCTCCTATACATCACTCCCATATTTCCCCATAGGATTCTGGGCTTGATCAAACCATTCCTTAAAGCCCAAGTATTAGTCTGCCCTTTACTGGCACTGAAGCAGTCTCAGGGTTAATATTTGGTGACAGAAGCAGAAGATGCCCCTAGCACCCGTCTCACTATGCAGAAATGGAACAGTGACAGCAACTCTCCTCTTTTGTTACTCTTCGGGAGTAATGAGACCTCTCCCAGTGACTCAGTGATGCTCTTCTCACCAGGTATTCCAACAGTACCTGCCCGTACCAAAGAAGAGTTTTGCTGACAGCTTCCCAGCACTGCAGAGATCCCTGACTTTCTGAGCCATCTTGCCACTGCAGTTAATGCCAGCTGAGGATTAAATAAGTAAGAGCCTCTCAGAACACATGAATCTTGTAATATTTTCCGTGTGATACACTAACTCAGAGTCTCTATATTACAATTTTTCTAATCCTTTTGTGGTTTGTAAAAGAAAAAATCTTCCTCTAATTTATCATTGCCCTCCCTAAATGGACAGTGTAAAAATGGATGGTTTAGCAATGTTTACACCTGGGATACGTAGTGAAGAGAAAAAAAATACAGCACTAGAAATTATTTGAGAAGACACACACTTGGCTGAAGTTCCTTTGTGAGATGATAATACAGAAAGGACTTTTTTTCCTGCTGCTAGCAAGAACTTGGGAAGCTTGAGGGAAACATGCTAATCTTTCTATAGATTCTCTAGGGAAAGAAGGAAAAGTGATTGGCCAAAGCAGAGAGAGGGTTGAGATCTGGTGGAACCAAATTAAGAGAATTTATGTGACAAAGAGCCGATGTGCAAAAGGGAAGGCTGAGGAACGTTTTATTTGGTGGTGGCACAGGGTGGTGATAATTTTAGTTGTGTCATTAAAGAACATGCAAATGAAGGGGCTGAGAAGGAACAACATGTGAAATGATGGCTCCAAATAAATGGGAGTGTTCCTGTGAATTCCAAAGAGCAAGGAAAGAAAAACTTAGTTTGTAACTAATTTATCAGTAATTTCTAGCCACATTCAACACAGAGGAGGTTTGCATTTCAGGCAAACACTGATCAGGAGCAAGGCAGAGTTGGTTTCATTCCTGGAAGAGAACAGAGTGTTCCTAAACCAGGGGAGACGTGTCATGGAGCTGCTAATCCCTGTGAAGTAGGTCAGGCTTGCCGAGATGGAGAAGGTACACCTCATTTGAACCTGATTAGGAACATCCATTAGGAAATGGATAAAAAGAAAAAGCAAGGAGGGCCAGTTAGAGAAAACAAGTGTCTGGGCCAGACCTTCTCTTGCTTCTGGGATTACTTCTGTTCCTTACACAATTTGCTCCCCTTTAGCTTCAGTGGGCTTCTGTTAGCCTGTACTGCTCCAGCTTTTACAGTGTATGTGTGTGGTGCTCTGTTGGCTTTGCACAGACCTTGAGAGCTGCAGTTTTCCAACTTCCATACTCCCACTGCTGTTACAGAAGAGGTTTAGGAATCAAGCTGTCACTTTAGGTTTCCACAGCTGGTGATAAAAGTGTAGCCATGAACCCCAGGTAAGTTTTGATTTAAAAAAAGAGAATTCAAGTCTGTAAGTGTTTGTTTGCTTTAATGTTGGTTATAAAATGTAAAGTTCAACTGCAGTATGGAAAGAGCAAGTGAACCTACATGAAGGGAGAGATGCCAACAGGTCTTTCTCTTGTTCTGTGACACTCAGCTCACAAATATTTCTGTGCTGGAATGATAATTTATCTTGGTGACCAGCCCTTGCTCTGCACAGAGGACACCACCAAAATACATTGTTTCCTAGACTTCCCCATCAGTAATTTCACTGTTTCCCTTGAAGGATATGAGGAAGACAGGGCTTTGTGTTTTGCCACTATTTTATGCATAGGGAGGTTGAACTAGGTGACTTTTAAAAGGTCCCTTCCCACTCAGACTACTCTGTGATTCGGAGTCTTTGTGTTCACTGAACTAAAATTTTGCCTCCTCTGATAGTGTGGTTTTGTAGTGGAAAAAGAAGTGAGTTAAAAACTTAAGAGATTTTAGGTGTGTGATACAGAGGATGAAGTTGGAAAATTCTTTCTGTAACTTGGTTTCTATCAGGTTTATTTTCTACTTTATTGAATGTTGTCCTATTATTAGTTTGTGTGGGCGTCTCGTGCTAAGGAAAGGTATTCCAGCATTCTTGACGTGTTTTCTTTCACTGTGTGCCATGATGGATTCATGACACTGCCTAGAGCAGAATAAATTACTGCAACGCTCATTTTCCGAAAATACACTTGATATCACCATCTACGTAATTTTTTCCAGTTCTCTACTGGATTTCCAGAACTACCCTCCTAAACTTTTGGAATTTGTTCTGGATGGATTGTTTGTAAAACTAGAAAACAAGGGGTTATCATCACACAGACAATAGCAATGTTGGTATTTCCAATTTTAATTTGTACATGCGTCTAACAAAACAACACAAATAACAGTTGCAATATGCTTTTCACTATGTGAATGCTAAAAGAGGTTTATAACTTAAATAATGTAGTAGAGAGTAAACAATATGTGGCCAAAAATACATATTCAATGCATTTTCTAACATGGGTTTATTAATCATAAAGCTTGTTATATTTAAGGAGAGTGATTTAGTTTAGAACAGATAAATCAATAAATACACAGCACTGTAACAGTTGGGAAGTCACCATGGCTCTGCCTGTGATATCCAATTAAAATGAACAAAAGCTTTTAGACAAAACTTTGAATTTTGATCAGGAATTTTCATATCAGTCCTTCAAAAAGAAGACTAAAGAGTTCCTTGGAATATTGAAAGAATATACATAAAGAGCTTTCTTGTTCATATGAGTCAAATTAATGTGAATTTAATGGCCACTCACCAAAAGGTAGGTATGCAATGACAGGAGGAAATCACATTTGCAGGGTACTTTCCCCATAATACATCCAGTTGAATGGGATATTCAAGAACACCTCTTACTACCTTTGAGTTTTGCTGTCCTCCACAAATTTGAAGAACTAGTCCTGACAAGATTTAGAGACAAGTTATCAAGGGCACTCAGCATTAAAAAATGTATCTTAATATCAAAAAATACCATGTCTCACTTTTATGCTTCTTACACAGGGAAGTTGATGTGCACCAACAGTTCTTCCCTACCTTCCTGAGCGGCTGTTCTTGATCTTGTAGTATCAAATAATACTGAAAAATCTGCTTTTTCACCTTGCCTGCATGTCTAGAGGTGGAGTTTGTCATCCAAAGACTGAAACAGAAGCGCACCAGAGTACAGCAGTGCTCAGTGTACTTCCTGCAGCCAGAGGTATCCACAAGCTCCAGGGAGCAGGGATAATACCAGAGCACACCTTGTCCAGGAAGCATAAATGCCTCCGTGGGAGCAAGAGGAACAGGCTGCTTTCTGCCTCTGCAAAGGTGACTGCTCAGCAGGGGAGCTGGCACAGAAAGAATGCGTGCGGAGCCTGCAGGGCAGCCTGTTCCTGGTGCAATGCCTCTGTGTTGGCATCTTCACTCTCTCCCAAGGTTCCAAAGGGAGGGAGAGGAAGTCATTCCCAAGCCTTATGTAACCTCCAGTCCTGTAAAGAGGTGCATGCTGGGGGCTCCCTCTCCCCACACAGCACCCCACCATGCAGGCACGCCTCCACAGCCTTATCTTTGCACGAGGCAAGAGAGACCTCCCACAAGATCATCTCCCACCTCTACTGTGCATCTGTTCATTTTCTGCCTGTCAAGCCTTTTCAGAATTTAAAAGATCTTACAAGAGATAGGAGAACAAGCTTTCAAGTTTGAGTGCATCAGATCTGGACAGATCTGATATCAAATGTGAATTTTTATTGCTTGGCTTACTTTTCTTACCTTTTTCTTTCCAAAGTGGAAAGAAAGAGAGAGAACTGCTGTGTAAGGAATTGTTGCTTGCAATATATTTTTCTCAGCAATAAAAATACCTTCAAGACGGCGGTACAATTCTCTTTTTAGGCTTGACATCTCTAAAGCCTGATATATGTGGCTGAGTTAGATGGAAAGGTATTATTAGGTTTTTATTAGATTATGATGCAAGCTCAAGCTGGCTAGGCTCATCAGGCAGTAAATCTAGTGCCAACAGCTGTGGCCAAATTCTGTTCCTGTACCTGTTGCTGCTTGTGGTCAGTTTTCCTCTGGTTCCCTTCTGTCAGTTATGAGAAGGGCAAGGGTGTACCAGGGCAGGATTTACAGTATAACCTGTCATTGACAGAGTAACTGGGATTGTGCTCCCTAATTAAGTCAGAATAATTCTATTGAAGGAAGAAGAGTTATTATTCCTTACACAATACAGGAATCCAAAATTCAGGCCTTGATAACACAACTAAGACTTGTTAGAAGTCATGGGTATTATTTAGACATGGCTTTTACCATCAGTGACTTCTTGTTTCAACAATAACCTTTTTTCAGCTCCTGTCTGGCAGCCACCTGTTGTGTTAAAGAAGTGAATCAAACTGTGTTAGTCAGGCAGACCTGGAGATCTCCTGTTGCCCTCAGCAGGGACTGCACCAGAATTGTGTATCCAAAAGCTGCCCTGGGTCCTGTGAACACAGCAAGTGCTGTTTCCATTCCAGGCAGTGCCACAGTCTCACTTCAGGAATGCCAAACTCATTCAAAGCCTGCTCTGACTGCTGGAGCAGCTCAGCAGTGAAATAAAGATGCAGATGGAAACTCAGGCCGAGCTCACAGATGTCCTGTGGCAGAGGAGCTGCTGTGCGCTCTGTAACACACAGAATAGATGCTGTAACTTAAAGGTTGCAATACATCAAGACTTCCTGCAGGAAGAATTAAAGCTCACCTGACAAGATGGCAAGTTTGAGGAAATGAAAGCTGTTGTGTCAAATTCTTGCTTGTAGTCAGTTTTTGGATAAGCATCTCAAAGACACACTGCAGCAGAGCCATAAATCCAGATGCCACTGCATGTAGTTCTCAAGCAAAGCTTCCAAAAATCCCAACCTTTGCAAATATCCTTATTTATTAATCTGAATTTAGTGCTGAATTAAGCAACTTCCTTATGAAAGCAGCAGGATATACAGGAAACAATAAATATTTTCCAATGTATTGCTGTATCTACAGTTTTCAAAGTTTGTAGCCATTCCCTCCCACACTAAGAAAATATGTCTTCACCTAAAAGCAGTGAAAAAATAATATTTCTGCCTCCCGTCTGAACAATTAATGGATATTCTGCCTTGATATTTATTCCAGTACTTCTGAGGCTCCTATGGGGACAGTCTTCTCTAATAACTTTCAAGTTTTAGAAAGTAAAGTTCTTCTCCAGGTATTTCAAAACAGGTATAAAATCCTTATCCTGGACCTCCTGTTTAAGCAGATCTTGTGTTCCTTTCCCACTTACCTCTGCATGATGTGGACCAAGGATAAGTAATGCTCAATTTTTTTTTCCTGGCAACCATTTTAACAAGGTAACAACTGCACAGGATGTTACAAGGCACTGGAAAAACCTACCTGTACAAAGAAACTTACTGAAATCCCCAAGGAATGTAAGAAATGCAATTATATAACTATAATATAGCTTTGCCATAGCTTTGCCATTGTAATTCTCCTCACTCTCCTTTTTCCAGAGACTGTTTAAAATAAGTTATTTGAAAGACGAATTACATGCAATATGATCTGAGTTTAAATCAGCACTTATCTTTCATCAGTAGTGTCCAATAGACATTTCAGGTCATTTATTCTTGGGACAATGATCTCAAATTGTTCCTGGAATTTTAGGAGCAAGATCACTTTTAGTTAGAGTCTAAAATCAGGGGGGTGATTTTACGATAAGTTAGTTGAATGAAAATTGGAGTCAGTCCCAAAAGTTTTCTATACTGCAGTGTAAAGCAGGTGGAGTTCAAAATTCTTGGTCCAGAACAATATCTTTTTCATAACCAAAAATCCAGGTGAACGAAGAGCCAGTCGAACAAAGGTGATTTTATTGCCAGGCTGCAGAATTCCTATGAAATGGAATGTAAAGATTGCTTACATGTCATAGTAATTTATGTGCTCACAGAAATAGCTCTGCTCCAAAAAGCGGTGCTGTGCAGTTTAATAAGCCTGTGCAAGGGTGCATTTATGAATCCCCTCTGTTGCTGGTGACCAAACGCCTCTCTACAGGTGCCAAGGAAAATGGGCAGCTCAGAGCACTGCTTGCAGGCCAGGCTCCATCTGGTACAGAGCATTCCCAGAGCTCACTGTGCAGCTGCTGGGGCTGACACTTGCCAGAGGCCCAAACACTGCTGCTGTCAAAAGAGCCTATTAGGCAGTTTGTCACCTGGGGTGGCACTTGTCTTTCAGGTAGTAGGACAGTGATCATGGGCCTGCTGTGGCACTCCCTGCTCCCGCAAAGCCGTTGGATTTGGCAGGAGTCTCGCTTGAGGAGATACTGCTAGATTAGGTTGCAGATTGTTCCACTGAGAAATTGTATCTTGTTGCTGAGCCACATGAAAGCAGAAATCTTTTAAAATGCAAATTGTCTGCAAAAAAAGAAAAGGCTACTCAAACTTCCAGGAAGCTGAAATTCTAGTCTTTTGTTTGCCAAGGCCGCAGAAATCTTCCCATACACAATCAGCAACCCGTAATTAAGTTCAACTTCCAGAGTGTCCATAAATATTTAAGCCTATTGCAACTTTCAGACATATGGCTTGATAATTAAGGTGATGCCCACAAGGAAAATGATTGATTCTGCTCAGGGGGGGTTCCTGAGCAGAGCACTTGTGATCCAGCCCTAGAACACAAGAGTCTCAGGCACAAAGTCAAGATAATATTTTCCTTTTGAAAGAAAAGGAAAACCGTAGAGGGTGCACATTTATCTGAAGTGTGGGCTGATGATACGGGCTGATTTAAAAGTTTCTTTCAGAGCTACCCTTTTGCCAGAGAATGCATTAGCAGATATCTAGAAATAGTAGGCTTTATATGGAATATGTTGAAGTTGGTAAATGCTCAGAGCCTCATTTGCTGTCCTCCTCCTGTTAAGTACTGTTCAGCTCCACAGGTGGACAATGTAAACCAGTTCTAATAAGTGGATTATGTATGGTAACAATCTAAGGGATATAAACACATGGTCTTACATGGCTTATTCCAGGAGAGCCCTGTATTGAAATGATGGATATTCTCTAAGCTGATATTTTATGTTTTGTTATCCCATTTCTGTGACTTTTTCCATTATAAATGAATAGGAAAAAATGGGAAAGAATAAGAAAATGATGGCCTTCTCTTTTTATGTCTCAAATCCCACAGGCAGAGGTTTTGCTTCTGTCTTGGAGATGCATTTGTGAAAGAAGACCACCAAGAGTGCAAACCTGAAGCCAAAGGCATCTTGAAACAAGCCACGTTCAGTGGCTGATCAGGCACTGACACTTGTAACACTGACAGAGCCTTGGCCACAAGAATGGGAAGATTACTTCCTGATTTGGCTTCATAGAGATTTGTACTTTTGGCAAACTGTTATGTTATAACTATAAATTTATAGCTTCATTCTGGTTTAAGCACAGATCCATACACAAGAAACATGTCCTGCTAAATCACAGCTTCTGACAGTGCTCCTGGTCCTCCTTTCACACGTTTGAGAAGAAGCTGAATTAAAAGCCTCATTGAATAGAAGAAAAGAATACTCTTTTGCAGTTTAGAGAACAGTAAAAAATGATTTCAAATTAACAAACCCTCCAAGCAATTTCTTAAATGTAACCATGTGATTTCTGTTGCAGAAAGCAGAAAAAAACCCCATAAGAATGTACAGGGAATCAGGCAAGTCCCACCACACCCTAAGAAATGAGCTCTGCTGTCATTCTCTAAAACAGAGGGCTGTCATTTGGAAATGTAACAGACATTTTTGTAAGTCCTCTTAACTGTCTGCCTACCATTTGCTACTAGTTGTGGTTCAGTATTTCCCAGTAAAATCCATGCTGTGAACAAAAGGCCAGACAATTACAACTTTTTTGGCTGGTAACAGTTACTGGTTACTTCTTCTGCCTAAGAAACATTGTGTATTTTAGGCCCAGAATTTCTTTTGGGGCTCAGCACTGTCCCTTAACATAAAAATCAAACAAAATATCAAACCTTGGGGGACTGTAATGAAAGTGTAACCCCTTCCTTGGGGTTACTGCAGCATCAATCTGCTACTTTTACATTGCATTCCTATTTTCTAAGAGTCTTTACTAAAAGCAGTAGATAGCTTTTAAATAGCCTGTTTATTTCTCAGCAAAGTAAGAACCAGAACCTTCTTTAAAAAGAAAAAGAAAAAAAAAAAAAAGGGATGCTACAGAGGGGGCTTAAAAGGAAACAGCTGCACCGGAGCCCTGAGAGCACCAATCAACTCTGTTGGTCCTGATCACCTTCACCTGGGCCCCCTGCCCACACCCTTCCCACAGATCCTTGGGCCCTATTTAAGCTCAGGCTTGGGCCTGTGTGGTGATTGGAGCTGTGCCGAAGGAGTGTTTGTTTCTAGCTGTGCTTTATTCTTGTCTTTAGTGCTTAGCCAGTAATTTTATTTCCTGTTGCTTCTCTTATGATGGCCCCTGGGCCTGGTTCGTCTTCTTGCTGTGTTTGAGGTAGGTGATGAGTTTTGGGGTTTTAACTAATGTCATGTGCTGTGCTCAGCTCTTGTGGGGTGTTGCTCTGGTTAGGTCTGTGCTGGGGTTCTCCCCAGATCCTGCCTCAGCCCTGCTCAAGGGGTTGCATGGCTTTTGCTGCTACCTGCTGTGAGAAGAGGGGTAAACAAGGGGTTAAATGAAACTGTGGAGGATGAATGTAAATTTGAAAAGCTATTTTTATGACACTTTAGTAACACTGGGAAGCATCTACACTTGCTTTAGAATCTTTAGAGGTGGGCAGTTTGCTCTTTCCTGTGCTAGGTTGTTTGCTTAGGTTTTTTTTAAATTGTTTTAATTGGCTTAAGCAAGGGGAGAAATCTTCTCAAATGGCCACTGCTCCATCCTGTTACACTGGGATATGTGCTTGTCACAGGCTCCTGTCACTGAAACCAACAGGATTAGAGAGTGGGATTTGCCTCTGTACTTCAGAATAGGCTGTTCAGAGGAACAGATTACTGGAGGCCAAACTAATCTTCTGAAAGAACCCCCTCTCAGCTTGCAGAGGAATGGAGATTACTGAGGGCTCCTCAAGAGAAGAGAGCTGAGAAGGGAAATGTTTAATGCTGTCAATAGCCAGAGCTTTTTGGGTATCTTGTATGTTTGCTCTGAAAGTATGAATACAGGTGTCATATTCAGCTCCAACACCCATTTGCAGAGTATTGAATTTCCTTGAATTATCAGCAGGTTTCTGGAGAAATCAGATAAGGAATGTGGATGTATTAGTACACCTAGGCCAGATGCAGTTAAAGCTTCTGGAAGTGTTGCAGTTTCAGTGCTCATCCGATTCCCCCAGCTGCTTATGGTTAGATTCTCATTAGCATCACTTTGTATTTTTCTGCAGGGTAGCATAGCAAACCTGGCATATTTAATAAGATTGCCATGCTGCTTTCACAGCTTTAGCTGCCAACCTGCTTTTGTTCTTAGGAAATGGAAAGATTGTTAAAATATAAACTGGAAGGAC
The DNA here is from genome assembly GCA_013400235.1 of Oriolus oriolus. Lineage (NCBI taxonomy): Eukaryota > Metazoa > Chordata > Aves > Passeriformes > Corvidae > Oriolus > Oriolus oriolus. The sequence continues at coordinate 1,150,505 of VXBT01002848.1, forward strand.
AGAAGACGTTAGAGGGGATGTTTGGACTTCTAAGCTTTCATGAGGCGTGAGAAAACAATGGGAGTGTGTAACTACTTTATATGGATAACTGCTCAGTAAAAATATTTCTTCAGATCAAAAATTTCCTTACTTTCTGACTGAAAACGAATGTCTTTTCCTCTGCCGGTGCCTCTTGCTGTTTTGTAGCAGTTTGCAATATGTCTTGCTATCTTTGAGCTGCTTTGCAGTCTCAGTTCAGTTGTTGGTGTCTCAAAGCATCCAGGGGAGTGTATCATTATAAAGGGTTTAATGTTAATGAAGATAATGGGGAAATCAAACAGTTTCTTTTGCAGCATCTGGTTTTAAGAGGCTTGAAAAGGTCTGTGGCCTTTTTGCACAAAATACTCTGTGCACACCTCAAATACATTGTTGTCCTGAATACCTCACTAAAGGTAGTGGAGCGGGTGCAAATAGAAAATGACTGATGTAGCCCGAGGCCTTCAAGCTCATCTGAGTAGAGCAGATCTAATTGTGCTTCCTTCAATGGCTTGTTCTAAGAACTCAGTTGTGTTTTCTGCATTTCATCTCAGTACTTTATTCATTTGGACACAGCAAATACCTACTGCTCTTCCATTTCCAATTGGCCAGTCTTCATGTGAGGACAAATGTTATATTGTTGTGTTTGCTAATAGGAATTTTGCAGCCTGTTTTTTACTTGGAAAGATTTCCCTGACTGAGGCAGGGGGATGGTTGGAAGCACTCTGGCTTTTTTAAATTCTATTTTTGTGTTCAGATGTACTTGATAAGCTGCTGACAAACATAAGCTGAGGGATTTTTCCAGTATATTCCCTTTATTCCTACTGGTCGCTAATGCTGTACACTTCACTAGTGCTTTGTACAGGTGAGTGCCTTTGAAAATATTTGTGTATCAGAATACCCTAGTGAGGAATGTTACTATTACTGCTGTACTAATTAGAAATGATAGCAAGTACCCTGTGCCAACCCATCTTGAATTAATGGAGTTGAAAGGAAGAAAAAGTTGCTAAGATTAAGTGAGTTTGTGGAATTTCCCTTAGTTCCCTGTTAGGACTCTCAGACCAGGCCCCTCTTTCTCATCTGACTAAACTTCAATATAAGAATTGCAAGGCTGGGTCAGACAAATTTGTCAAACTAAGGGTCCTGTCTCAACACAGGTTAATAACTATTTCCCTAGGAAAGAGTACAAGTTTGGGCTGTGTGTAATATTTTGCACCAATAGGGGTTTCTGGAGCATTTAATTTATCTTTAACTATCAGCAATGGACTTATGTGAATTTATGTGTCTTTGAACTCATTCATAGTTCTTGGATCCTTTAGCAGAAGGTTCCAGAACTTAATTGTGTTTCATATTCCAAAATTAGTTCTTGTTTTTGCTTAAGATCTGTGGCCTCCTAAATCTAGCACTATAAGAACTAGATAGCTCCCTTTTTTTTTTTCTTCCTCTCTTTTAGTATTTTGTAGACCAAGTGCTGCTCCACTGAGTGTGGTGGAAGCTGGGCTGATGATTTATGAAGTGGAAGTCAATTCCTGCTCTACATCTATTTCCTACCCCTCTCCCAGTTAGCTGGCACTGTAGTATGTTAATGACAGCTTGGAGCAGGTGTGATTTCCATTTGTGTGATGAACCAGTTGTGTACTTATCCTTTGCAAATGTGATGACAGATTGGGAATGCATCCAGTTAGGCAACCCAAGTCCTCCTCAGCACTTGCTTGTGTTGGTGGATGCTGAGCTCCAGTCAATTAACAGTTTGTCAACAGCTGATTACAGGATGGCAAATTTAAGATAGAGCCTCCTGCTAAGTGGGTTTTGCCTCCCTTAGGATATCAGCCCCCTGGTAATGACATTCTGTTTTCAGGCTGAACTTGGTTTCCTACAGAGCCCCAGGTCAGAGTCTGAACAGCAATTTTGTTGAAGTCTTGGAAACTCTGAAGGCTTTCTCATTTTTTTTTCAAAGAAAAGGCAGGGAAAGCAACACTGGCATTGAAATGTCTTGGTGACAAATCAAGCCTTAACTCACTGTGGAAAGATACTCTGCTTCAGAGGAGGTGAAGGGGCTATTCTAATAATTGAGTCATAGGAGAGATGAGGAGGGAAAGGGCCTCAAAAGATCCTGTGGTCCAGCCTGTAATGGCAAAGGGAGCAGAGACAAGACCATCAAGCCCCTGTCCAGCTGCAGCTTGAAAACCTCCAGTGATGGTGCCTACATCCCTGGGGAGGCACTGAGCTTTCTTGTGTGGTATAAGCTCATACATGAGCATTGCATGTGCTTCCTCTTTAGCAGGACTGTGGGCTTTTGGGAACTTACTTGTCCTGCTCTTCTCAAGGCTTTATTCCCAAATGTGCAGCTTGTCTCTTTAATCTGAAGCATGTCTATAGCAGCAAGTAGAGGCTGGCTCTTTCTCCTTTCATTGAGTGTTTGCTTCCAAATGTTTCTAGCCATATCCATATTTCTAGAGACCCTTTACATTTTCCTTCAGCTATTTTCTCTTGCTGAGCTGATGCCTAGGGGTTTTTTTCAGCATCCTGTGTTTATTTGTAGCATTTTAGGGTGTATCCTTACAGATTCAGTTCTCTGCAAGGTACAGGTACCAGGCAAGTCATGCATTTCCTCAGCTTGTAGTGAGAGACAAATAGAAGCACAGAGCGCTTCGAGGGTAAATAGATAAATAGTAATAAGTTGTCTTGACATTTCCATTTCTGCACTTAATGGAAGGCACTGAGAGCTGTATGGGCTAATGCTATGGCAAATATTTCTGTTGATGTAGAGTAGGGGGAAAAACACCACCAGATCAAAAAGGCAGCATTCAGTGCTCACTTTTTCCAGGAATGCATAAGTGCCCAGGCTTCCTGGGAGGATAATCAGTCTGAGAGAACATAATTATCTGACTGTATGTACAAAGCAAAGGTGATTTTTCTCAACTTGCTTTACTCTTGAAATTGTAGGTCGCCAGCATAAATGGAGTGCACAAGTTCATGATGAGATCACTGCTTTTCTGCTCTGCCTCTTCCATGTTGCCAGAGCAAAAGTGGGAGGGAGCAAACTTTAAGCCTGGAACTGGGATGGCGTTCCTCACTGTGGAAGGAAGCATCACAGGTTGGAGGTAGAATGCTGAACTTGAAGCATCATTCCAAAATATATTGTGGTTTGGAGATACTGCTGGTGTTCAGGCAGCCTCTCAAGGCCAAGTTGCCTAGTGAGCCTTTTCACATCCATCCTTCCATCTCTGCAGGGCTGAGGCAAGAATTGGGAATTATCTGTGTGATTGTTTCCTTTCACTATTCATACTGCTTATCACCTTTACCTGGCTTGTTCAATACGATTCGCACTCTGCTTTTGTTTGGGGGTAGTACAGGGAAGAGAGTCTTGAAGGAATGTTGAAGGGAAATATGCAAAGAGTTCGTTTATAGTTCATAGAATCTGACCCAAAATGTTCTAAGATTTATTCAGAAAGCTTAACATGAAACAATTAGAACTGTAAGATCAGGATGCCCACATAAAAGTGCATGAAACAGATTTAAGTGTACTCTCCTTCAGGGATAAAACTCCCTAATATGGGGCTAAACTTCTTTCAAGATCCATCAGTTCCATAAAACACGGTATCTATCTAAGCATTCAGATATTTGACTTGGGTTTTTTTATGTTTGGAAATTTTCTGCCTTGATTTGCTTTAGTAAGAGAAACGTGTGTGGTGGTGAACCGTATTTTGAGTCACTTGCTAAGTGTGCAGCCCAATGATATCTTTATTAGGAACTTGGCTGATGTCTCTCCCCTGCTCTCCCTCTCTTCCCCAGTTCCTTATGGCAGAAATCACTGCTGCAATTTACTTGAGAGGGGCTCTTCCAGTCCAGAGACAATTGCTATGGGACAGGTGTGAACTTCAGTGATCTGTCATGCTGAGTGCTTGATGAACTCTGTTCAGAGACCCTTTACCTTGACAGAGCTTCACTGATTGCAGTGGACTGGTTTCTAACAGTCCCATTTTTAGTGGCATCAAGACAATGGGCTCAGTATCATTACATACATTAGACTTAAATTTTCATGTGGACTGGACATTTTTTTGGCTTTTTTTTTACCACATGTGTTTTAGGGAGTTGGAACTTTAGGGGACAGTTCCTTGTAGGTCTTGAATTGCAGTTAAACTTTGACTTCAACCATGAGGAATATAAGAATATTACTAAAACTAAATAGTTCAGTTTTCCTTTTGGGATATATTTGCTGTTTTCCTCTTGTGATATATTTGAGCTCATTACTGGACTCTTGGTGGCTGTTGCTCCAATATATATTTAGAAGTTCTTTTGCTGCCTCTACAGAGGTAGTGAATTTGTCACCTTGTGCCCTTGTATATATTATAAATGACAATGCCGACTAAAAGTGAAACTATTAAAATTACAAACTAAATTATCTACCTGCATCTTCAGCAGCATTTTGAGTTAGTTTTGAAAACAAGGGGAATAAATCAAATACAACAAAATGTGCTGTGTCTGGATTTTGGAAGTGACAGCTTTTGACAGTCAGTCTGCTCTGTGCCCAAGAGAAAATTCAGCTGTACATAAACATGGGAAATAAAATTACTTCTTGGAGGCCCTGGTGTTAAACAGTCTATGTTGGCTGAAAGTTGGCAGCATCAGCCTTTTCACCTCATTTATGGAAACAAGATCTGTCATTGTACTATATGAAAAATGAGCTCTTTCTGGAATCATCTCCATTAATTACCAGGTTAAAGATCAGATTTCCTTGCTAAAATGAATTTGGACTTTGATAATTACTTTAAAAGGAACAGTTCTGTGGTCTTGTCTTGACTTTTCTTGTCAAAACACTGCTTCTTAATGCATTACTTCTATTGCAGTAAATTGAAGGGGAAAAAATGCTAAAAAAGGCCATGGAAATTGTGCAAGGCATGGTGACAGGTTGAGATCTGAATTACTGTATGTTTTTTTGGAAGGAGTGAAAATGCCTGTGTCACTCTCTGCCACCAGTTTCTCCCATGGTGTGCCTGGAAGCATGGAAAAGGCATTCCTGCCTGTTTCTTTTCCTTTGAGATGACCAGCCAGGGGCATGGAGAGCATAGGAATAGCCAGACCTTCAAATTGCTCTTCCACCTTCTGGCCCAAGGGTAGCTGAGCAACCAGGAAGCTCCTGTGGGAATGAACTGTGGTTTTAAAATGTCCTGTGAATAATGAGCACTTTGTATCCTGCCTCTCCTTGAAACCCAAGAGAATTAGGCTCTTTGCCAGGTTTAAAAAGGTAATCAGGCTGAGCATTGGAAATCAAATGTTTTCCTGTGTGAATTTGGATTCTGAATTTTATTTTTAAATCAAGCACTGTTGACTTGGAGTCTGTTACACAAGGACACAAAGGAGAAGGAAACATAAAAAGTACTGGAGACTTCAATAAGTTCTGAGCTGTAAAGCTTCTGCAGGCTACTTGTCAGGCATGTTCCAGCTGTAAAATAAGTGTTACTGAAAATATCTTAAGATCACTGTATAATTTAGTCAGCTTTGAATGTCAGATCATACGAAGGAGCACATGCGCACATCTTAAAAGAAGAGAACTGGTAAAATTAGCCTGTTTCTGCTGAGATACTGCTTGAAGAGATGCTTGCTTTGAGTTGGCTTTGCCTCAGGTGCGTGGCAGGGTGGATCAAGCTGGGCGAGGAGGAAGGGCTCTGCTCCCTTCTGGCACTCAACAATTCTCCTCACATTCGCTTCCCTGTCTGTAAATGGATGGAGGATCACTGATAAAAAGCTTTCTCTAAAAGACAGATAAGAGAACAATTCTGTACTCCTGAGGGTTTTACTGTTATACTTGAACCTTGTGTTTTTCATTAGGAAAGGGTATTATTGATTAGCAATGACGTGGCCACTTAGCATTTTTAAGATAGATATGTATTATGTTCTTTCAGTAGTTGTGATTCTGTGGGCACCATCCTAATTCAGCTCTCATTCTTCTTGAAATACCTCTATAAGAAGTTATTTTTAAAAGCTTCAGTACAGAGTAACTTTATTTCAATACTTGCAAAAACTACCTTCTTCTGTTTTGTTTTATTGACATACAAATGCTCAAAGCATCCTGTGGAAATTCATCATTTCTTAAAAGCAACTTTCTCTAAGAACTGTGATCAGTTTTTGAGTAAATGTAATAGCACACTTACTGAATGACAGTGTTAGACCCCTCATTTTCTGAAAGCCAGAAACTCTTTGAAAGAAGCAATGAGTTTTTACTGCTTCTCTCCTGCAAATGGATGGCACAATTCATCCCAGATTGCTCCAAGTGATCCAATTTTCATTGTTACTAAAGACAAATAGTCACTAGTTCCCTTCATGGTGTGCTCTCAGATGAGCAATCTGGGGCTGATAGTCATGCTGATATGCTGAGTTCATGGGAGAAAAGAGAAATCCACTCCAGTGAAATCCTGTGTGCAGATGCTGAAATGAAAGGAGTACTGAAAAATGCCAATTCTTTCCTTTTAGTCTACTTTTTGCATATTCTATCAGTTCTGCTTGATTTGCTGATGGAAACAAGTTCCTGCATTACACACTGTGGATAAGCACTTAAAAATGAATAAAAATTGGAAAGAGGGATGTTGCCTCTGAACATCCAAGGAGAAATGAAAGCCAGGACTGCAAATCTGTCCTGTCAGAGGCCTTGCTGATGAAACAATAGTTCTTTTTAATAGATCACATTATCTTTAGAAGGATGGTAGAACTTAGGAAACTATATTTTAACTGTGGCTATATTAATTTATGTGCACAAAGCAGTTACTTAAACGAGAATACCCAAGCATTTTTTGCCAAACCTAAGTGAATAAATGCTTGTTTTTAAGGGATTTAATCCCAATCCCATTCTGCCAAGACTGACATGTATTTTAGGAAAAGGAGAAAAGGACTCAAATGGTGTGGGGAAAAACAAAACCCCTGAGCATGTAGGAATACAAGATTTGTGTGGGAGAAATAGCAGAATGAATTTTGAATGTTCTACAAATCTCAAGAATCAGAGAGAAAGAGGAGCTAGGAGTGGAGCATGAGGATAATGCAGGCAGGAGGGATCAGGGTCAGATCAGATTCAGCCTTGCATTTTTTAGATAGGAGATGTATTCTGGATGGTTTTATTCCTGCCTTCTGTTTGTGTGTCCACAAATAGGAGTTTAAATCCTTAGCAATTGCTACATTAGTATGAGTTTCCAAGGATTTTAATGTTTTGGGTATCACTGACAAACTGCAGGTCATAGTTGCAGCTCTGCTAAATTGGCTATTGCCCTGACAATGTTTTAGATTGTGACTATTTAGGTGAACTGCAATCTGCTAAGATTCAAGTCTTAGATGCTAGTTTTTTTAAAGCTTTGAATTTGTAATCAATTAGACCTACACAAAAAAAATTATTATGGAATTACTATAAAGTGGTGTGGGGCTCCAAAGTGAGTTTTATTGGGGATTTTTTTTGGTTCAAGCAGAGATGATAATGGTGAACTTCTTAAAGTTTAAAGATTCCTTTATAGAAAATGTACAGGCCCAAAGTATAATGATTGAAATTAGTGCTCTGAAGGTCAGTAAATTAGGCCTATCTTCACAAGGGAAGCTGAGATTTGATAAAAGCATTTCCTCCCTAGATGATATTTCAGCTATGAATTGTCATCCCAGTGCCTCAAAGTCATTTCTCCCTGGTCTTTTACATAATCAAAGGTGTATAGTGGAACTCTTTCTTGTATTTTCATGTTAGGCTAATAGTTACCGTGTTTCAGGCATTCAGTGCTTATTCAGAAGCTGGCATTTCTGCCTGAAATTCTCCACGAAAGGTTTCAGTTAAAGATCTGGCTTTTCCTTGAAGAATTTACCTTCTGATGGATTTTCTCCCAGCTCATGAGTCACGGCAGCTCTGTTACTTCTGGACAGTGACACTATTCAGTGTTGCATGTTTTTGTGGTAGTGTGGACTTTTAACTACTTAAGCCACTGCAGCTGGAGTTGAAGGACTGTCATACCTAAAAATAGGAGAATGTTGATTCCATGAGTTTGAATAACAATTAGGAATTCTTGCATCTCACCTGCTCACAGCAACACGTGGAGAAATGCAATTCAGGATTGGACCTGAATGCTTAGAGTAGCTCAGATTGAAAGTACCAAGGCAAGGCAGCTCTGTGTGCATTAAAGGAAGAGAGGCCACTGAAAGATGTCTTTTAGTGGGAGCTTCCCAGAAGGAAAACCTGTTCCCACTGGTGTCAATGTAGCAAACCCAAAGGACAATAAGTGGTTCAAGCAGGCCAAGAAAAAACAAAGGGAGTTAGAACTGGAAGCAGGCCGGCAGAATGATGGATAGCTACTGGATTAGTCAGTACATGGAAACTTTATTTGGCATTCATGTAGTCTTGAGCCTCAAAGAAGAGCCACAATGTTCCCTTGGGAGATTATTTTAAGATCCCAAAGAATGTATGTGCCGTGCCTCGGTATCGAGCAATTTCATCATGTGCTCATCCAGCCTGGGTTTTTTAATTTAGGAGTGAAAGTGCAAAGCATCCCCTGGATGCAGAGCTACTGCTGTGCTATGGGGGGAGAAAAAGAAAAAAGTATCTTGTTTCCATATCCACAGTAAGTTATTTTCCCTCAGGATCCATTTTGCAGCACACTACAGCCTTTGGATCTCTCACTGATTTTTATAGTCATGAGCTCTCTGCTGCTAGAAAAGGGGAAAGAGATCACATTCGGCATAATGCCATTTAGAGGAAATTGTTTTAGCTGCTAAATAGAAATCTAATTCAAATTAATTGTAAAACTGTTTTCAAGGTTAACTTTCAAATGGTCTTCTTGAGGCTTACTTTTAAGAAGTGGGGATTTTGTGGGTTTTGTTGTTTTAGGAATAAATTGCTTGCATAATCAAACCAAAATGGGGTTTGAAATGCGGCTGTCCATAATGTTGGCATGTGGACATGAATATCCAGACATTTGATATGCAAAACGTCCCTTTCTTTTGCAGTACACTTTCAACAGCAGCATTATAGCTAAATTAATTATCCAACAACAATAGTTTGCTATTAGCATATCGAAACTATAGATTATTGTGGAGATGATGCAAAAAAAAATCCCTAAGAAACACCCAGACAAGTTTGTTTATTTTCTTGAAGGAGTCAAATGAGATGTAGAAGCAAGTATTAAGTGTTCCTCTGAGCCATGCATGTTGTAAGCATTGTTCTACCTCCAAATACACCTGATTCCCCCAAAAAGAGTAGCAAAACTTTCAGCCCCCACAGAGTGCAGCACTTCAGTTTTGGGAGTTTGCTTTTAAGTTAAAATTTGGCAAGCGTGCACATTTTGTTCCTCTTCCTTTCTCCACTATTTCTTCTGCAGATTTAATAACTGCCTGTGCCTTCTCCTGCAAGGGAGGGTTCCAAAGTGTGTGGTGACTCTCTAAGTGGCTGTATTTTTAATTTTCTACTGCTATGAATGTCAGTGGCTTGAGCAGAGGAATGGTGTTGTTCTAGGTAGGCAGTGTGCTCCTGAAATGCAATGTGCAATTGAGATGTGGATGATATGATTCCAGCACAGCTGTGCTGATTTCCAGGTGCTGAATAAACTTCCCACTCTACATTTCAGTAGGTGAAGGCTCTCTATGCAGGACAGATACCCAGTGGAGACAGACTGTTCTAATTTTTGAAAACATGGAAGGCTTTTGACACTTGCTCTATTAATTTTCCACTAAGGACAGTGAGTCCTTAAAATAACAGTTTAGCTAACCTCTGTATGGAAGGGCTCTGCTTGGCACTGCTAAAATTGGAAGCACTCATTGTACTAATGGATTTTTGGCTCTTTTCTGCAGCTTCACCTTTATCTCTTAAGCGTAGATGTTACTGTTTGAACATTCTTTTTCTGAGTAAAAAGATAAAATGTGCATTTTAAATTAATCCTTCTTATCCTCTTTTCTGCCCTCTTCCTTTACAATTTCCTCTTGGAAGCTCAGAACTGCTGAATGACAGCACAGTTGCTATTGTGAGGTCTTGGCAGCTGAACCACCACCACAGACGCTTTGCTTGGCTTTTCCATCATACCTGTCCCTAGGCTGGGACATATTTTAGTTTGGTTTCTCTGAGTCTTCACTCTCAGGACATAACTTTATTAACCCAGCTCATAGAGTCCTCTGTTGTGAATTACAGAGAGGTGCATGGGCTCAAAGTTTTGCGTTGTCAGTGTATTACCAATTATTTCTCTGTGTCAAGTATTTTATCCTGTTTTGATTTTTCCATTCCACAAGTTGAAAAGCTCAGTGTGAAGGCTCAAGGCTGTTTTGATGGACAAAATTAATCACTTGGTTATTCAAGCCCTCGTGCCAGATACATCAAGCTTCAAAGATGTATTTACTTCCCAGCCTCAAATCCTGAAATCCCAACTGAAGTATTAGCAGCAGACTTCAAAGTAGTTTCCTGACTACCTAGGAGGGGACAAAAATCAGCTGCAGCTGTATACAAGGAGGGTGAGCTGAGTCTTGGAGTTGTTATGCATTTGCATGCAATTAATTTTCATCTGATTTAAGATCTCAAAGTTTTTGAAAAGCAAAGAGATTGCCCTTCAGAAATTTTTTTATAAAATTGCTTATCTTCCATATGTCTCTGTGAGGGGGAGAACAAGTGTTCTAGAACAATCTAAATGTAGTCTCTGAAAAACCTGTATGAAGCCACCCTGGCATGACATTATTTGTGGACTGCACTCAAGAAAATTGAGATAAAAATACAGAGTGTGAGTCTTTAGTATTTGAATTAATGGTTATCTAAACTTTATTTGAACATCATCCATTTGGAATCGAAAGATTTCCCAAGGTGTAGTAACTGATGAAAGATCTGAAATGAAGTTATATCTACAGTTCCTGGTCCATGCTCTGAGACTGTCTCAAATACTCTTAATGCTTTTTTTTTCTCCAAGATATCCACTTTGAAAGTGCTCTCACATTACTATTAGGTCTGAAAATCTTTTTTTCCTCCCTTTTTAATGTGCCTTTAGTGCAAACAGTACGGTGAAAAGTGTTGCTGGTTCTGTCTATGTTGAGGCCCCATTTTTTCATTTCTGTTAGGTCACTCTGGAATTTGTCTTCTACACCTGGTAGTACTTAGACAGTCAACACATGGCTGCTGCCTGATGGATTTCAAAGTGGTGATATGAATCTTGTAGGGTCTTCTGGGCCTATTTCTAGCAGCACTGATTGGTTTGTACACTGTGCTTATGTATTGCACCTGGAACATCCCTAGATATTACATCCAGGACATTCCCAGTTTCTGTGTGGTGGCCCCTTCTTCTGGCATCCATGGTGGTTTTGACAGCACAGCTCTCACCTTTGTGTTCAGATCTGTAAGAGGTCTGAGGTGACAGGACATTTAGTGCTTGTTGAAACTTGTGAAGACCTTTCCATGAGTTTCAGTGGAGGTGATGCAAAAGTCAAATGGATGCTTGTATAGGGTTTAGTGATAGATCCTCTGTGATTTCAAGAGCATCGGTGCTATAAAACAGGACTTGCCAAGCTGACTTTGACTGGATTGCCACTGATAAAAATGTCTAATCTGAAACTGCTGCAGTATCTGGAAGGGGCAAAGGCTCATGGCTGACTCATGAAGGCACTGACAGGATCCCAAACAGAGGTCCCTGTGTAGAGGCAGCAGGGAGTGGTGTTGGGATAACCTGGGCCCTCTGGAGTACAGGTGCCTCGGCCATGGATTGCCATCAGGAAGTGGGGAGTTGGAAAAGCAGGTCCCTTGAACAAACTCCCGCACTGGCTGCTGTGAGGTGCTTGTCATCAAATCCTGCACGGTGTGAACAGAACCAATGCATGAATAGCAATTTAGCTGGGTTGTGAGGATATTGACTGTTTTAGTTGTGGAATGAGCACTTGGTTTCCGAAGTGAATTAGAGGGCATTTCAGCAGTGGTAGGCAGTCCCTTAGACACTATTTACAAAGCCTGCAGCTTCTGTGATACTCTCCACTGCTGACCCCTCCTTTTAACTGTGCTTTCACAGCTCTTCTGTGATAGAAGAGAGCTGAATATCCACTGTTCTTCCTGGAGTAGAAATCATTTGAGAAGGTTGCAAGCAAACTGCCGAAATTTGTGAGCAGGAGAAAAGTTACTATTGGCATTGAGTAAAGAACTACTTGACTTTTTTGTGCAGAACATGTTTTGAGAAACTCTTTCTGTTAGAAAGGCGAACAGAAATGGCCCCATTATAGTGCTGTTCATTCTGAAAAACTCTGCTGTGACCCTGTTGCACCAGGAAGAGCAGCTATTTTAGAGTGCCTTGCCCACACAACTAAAGCTGATGGAAAGATGACTTTCTTTAGAATAGAACTGCTCCTGCCTGCAGTTCAGATGGTTGATGGAGTGGATGTCATGTTTTGACTGCAAGTCACAATAGGTTTTGACTGGAAACAAACCCAGCCTGCATGGTTTTGTCATGATAGGAAATAAATTTTAATCCTCCATAAATTTTAATTCTCCAGGTGGATATATTGAGAGTTGCAATTGAGCTACTATTTGATTCTTGAAGTTTAGAATTGCAGCTAAGAGGTACATGCCCTTGCCCCTTGGGTAGCTATACACATCTATATTGGGTGCTTTCTAGTGTTCTTACTTTGAGATTTTCTGAGACATTTAAGAAATGTATATTTCCCAGTACATAAAGTTGTCGTACAGTTATTAAATCTAAATATCAAGGTGCAGTGTGGGCTGATGGCTGGCTGAGGAACCAAGAGCTGCAGGCTCTGGCCATTCCTTGTCAGCCAGGCCCTGTCCCACTGGCTCTGAGGACATCAGGTCCCTCTAGGGTCAGGCCAAGGTCAGCTGGGATGTCAGTCTGTGGATCAGGGTTTGGATCAAGGGGATCCACAGCTGAGACAGACCCCAGGCAGGGGATGAGGGTGAGAGCCTCAGCTTAGAATGGAGCTGAGGGGCAGGAAGGGGGGAACCCCTTCCCAAGTTACCTTAGCAGAGCTCATAATGAGGCAGCTCCCAGCTTTATTCACAGAGCTGATCAGCCTTTGGAAGTTTAGAGGGGAGGGGGATGCTCTAGGTCCTGACATCAAGGACCTGTGTAAATAGGCAGAAAATAAGGAGCAAGAAGATCCCTGGGATTCCACAGTGCTTGCTCCTTGCACATTGTGCAGAGCAGTCATTAATCAGTGGTATGGGCACTTGGGCTGCAGAACTTTGCTTTGCTGGTATTTACTGTACACAAATCATTGTTTTAGTTGCACTAACGAGCTGCTTAGTTCATTAGTGCAGCTAAATGCATTAATTAGCTGCCCAGTCAATGGCAGCAACTCACATGGCCTGGGCAGCACACTGATTTCCAGGATGAAAATCCCATTTCCTTCAGGGATTGTCACAGGCTGGAGGGGAGCTCAGAGTGGCAGTGACTCCTAACTGATAGCAGTAGGCATGACCGGGGTGAGAGGAGTAGGATGGGTTGGAATTAGCACACCTGCCTGGTGATACAGGTGTTGGATGGGCTGAAAGGCTCCTTTCAGTGGGACTGTGCTGGAGCCAGGAAGGGAGCTGGAGTCTGGCTGCATTTTATCTACACTTCCCACCATATTAAGACTACTTTGTGTTTGTAGACCACTCAATTGTTTGACAAGCGTGTTCTCAGGCAGTACATCTCAAAGTATACAACTTTATAAATAAAGGTGCCGTATGGTTTGTCAGGAAGGTCTCTGCTGCCTCTCACACATGCTGAGTCAGAAGGGTATTGCATGCAACCCTTGGCACGTGCCAGGAGCAGCATCTGCTTTGTGACATGAAGACGTGTGATGTGAGTCAATCACTTGGGCTTGTATTACTGGGATACCCATCGGCCCTGTTTGTGCATTGGAGTTGCACTCTGCCAGGCACTGCACAGACAGAACACACAGAGTCCCAGATCCAAGCACTCAAAAGTCTCTCCATGCTGGATGGGAAAATGTACCAATATGAAAGTCTACATGTAAGGCAGAGCCCCTTGCATTACTGCACTGAGATCAGCTTAGAGTGCTATAAAATATTCAAATATTCTCATTTGCTGCAAACCTGGCCTAACTCAATTGAAATCAAAGCTATCACAGCAAGGTTGATCTCATTAAAATCAATGCTTTATTCTACTGTCCAACCTCCTCTATGTTGCAGCCAGCGAGTCTGTGAAAAAATGTTGAGAATCAGCCTTTCCTTAGTAAGCATTAAGAAAGCAGCACAGTTGTTTTAGATGTTATTTATTAAATATGGCTTAATTAAAAACTGGTTTAGCTGAGTTTGGAGCTTGAAACAATTCCCGTTAATTCCCTTGAGAATATTTCATTCAACTTTATTAGCAATTAAATCTAGTCCTTAACCCTTTGGAGACTGCCAACAAATTGCATATTTAGGGAAAGCAGCTTAGTATTCATTGGTCAGCTGTCTGGAGACTGCGAATGTTCCAAGGATTAAATAGATACTTATTTTTTTTTTGCCACTGGGCGAAGTTGTCTGCCAAGTTTTCACCAGATGCCTGTTAAGCTGGGATTTATAAACAGTCCTGATGCGGGGATCAGGGCAATCTGAGTGACTCAGCTGCTCCTCTTAGCTCTCATTTGAGCTGAGATGCAAGCTGTAAGTAAATTAAAGTATTATTTGTTAGTCTTCCCTGAAAATAGTGAGGCTCAAATCCATTCTCGTGGCTGACGAGAGGCATTTCAAAGGAGCTGTGTAGTTGGCATTACCTGACTTTTTTGGGAATCCTCAGAGAAGCCAAGGGCCAAATAGTCATGAAAGATTAATTGCCTTTGTGGCATCAGCGGTGCCCAGCTCAGGCTGCTGAGCATTGCCAGCAGCAGATGGGAGAGGTGGTGTTCCTGTCTGTGGAAGGTGGTGTGGGCACTTGGGGTGACAGTAACGGGATGAACATTCCCTTCTGAGCACAGCAGTCAGCCTCGAGTGGTGTTTACTTCACCAACTGCTGCACACTGAGAACACCCTGCAAGTAGCACCAGTCCAGCTGAAATTTAGCAAGAGAAAGGGTCTGAGACAGGTAAACCTAAATTATCCCTGCTCTTAAGGTTTGCCACCCTGAGGCTGAGCATGTAGCAGCTGTTAACTGCAGTTACAAACCGAGGGGAGCAGGGAAACTCAGGAGGTGTTCAGGTTCCTTTCCAGCCCATTTCTCCTGACAGGACAGCAAACGGGCAGATGTGTGTGGGGTTTGGAAGGTAAGGATGGGAGGAGGGTTCCTGTGTCCTGTTCTTCCTTTTCAGCGCTCAGAATGCCTGAAATTCATGACGTGTTAAGTTGCAGTGACAAAGACAAGAGCCTTCTGTGACTCTGTGCTCTTTTTTGCTACTGGTGTGAATGAAGGTCCTAGAGAACTATCACTCATGGGAAATAGTCCAGAGCTGAAGCAAAGTCAAGAAAATCTTCCCCCAAATTTCCTGCCAGTGATAGCTGCCCAAGAAGAGAAATTTAAGTTGGTAGAGGAAATACTGCTCCTGTGTGGCTCCACAAATGTTTATGGTCTTATTTTAGAAACTGAGTCCCTCCCAGCAGCCAGAGTCCTTATTGTCTGCAAATATCAACACAGAAGTTACTGTGCATGATTGAGGCACCAGATTTTCTTGTGTTATCATGCAAGTGAAATAAAATTAGGGCTTCCAAAGCTGTGCTTCCTTTCTTCCAAAACTGTTATTTTTTTTATTGGCCTTGGTTGTCCAGGGAGCTCACTGCTAAAGACTTCTTCCCACAAACATTTGTCTTTGCCTGTTGCAAATTCATTCTGGTGGGTTTTGTCTCCATTACTGCTCTTCCACTAAGTTGTCTGCATTTTTAATATTAATAGCTACTTCCTTCAGAGCTTCCTTCAGTGACCATTGTGGAGATGTTAATTCTTGACAAATAACAAGATACAACAATAGCTATATCAGAAAGGAAATCCTTCTGATAAGGGAGAGCTGGAGGTGTGACTGCTCACCAGCAATTTATGAGACTGAGTGTGTTTCCAGCGCAGTCTGGCCCTTTATTTCATCTTGGGCAATTTAATTCACTTCATCATTTCTTTTTGCTCCTTGCAAGTGTGGGGATAATGCCCAATCATGTGGTAACTTGTTAACTCCTATAAGGTTCTCAAGCTGTGTTGTTACATAGTATTGAAGTGGAACTTATATAATCAGAACAGCACTATTACTCCTATTATTAACTACTTTTGCATTTTGTCTAAACTGTATGAAAGCCAATTTAGTCTTGCTGCATGTGGGCCTTTCACAGTTCATACTGACATATAATGCATAATTCATATATTAAAGAAACAACTTTTATGACCATGCTAAGTGCAAGCAAAGATAGGGGAGAACAAAGATACATATTTTACGATCTATTAATTCTGGGCCATTTTAGAGAGAGCAAAATACTGAGTGGATTACTTAGGCTAATATCCATTCTGCAGGCTGCTCAAGGTCATATATAATGGATGATGGACCTTTCTGTGTACAATATGCATTATGCATAGTTTTTGGACAAGTTGTAATCAAGTCTAGGAATTATGCCAATTCATTATTGGAGAAATTTATGGCATTTAGCACTTACGTAGCATTTTACACTTTTCAAGGGGAATTATAACTAATTAACCCTTGCATGTCTGCAGAGTACAATTGTCACAGGTGTGAAAGGTAGTTACAAAGAAGTCATTTTTGAAAGCTAATACTGAAATCAGAATTAAACCTCAAATTGTTTACCATTCATCATGTGATCCATTTAATAGGCCTTCCTTTATCTCAGAAAAGGAGTTCCTAAAATAAGGAGTGGGTTAGTAGAATCCAGGAGTATTCTGGCTTATTGGAGGGCTTGACTCCCTGGATATTAATATGATGCTAGAGAGGAGCAAGTAAACTTTAAATGGATACATCCTGTTGCTGGGTTTTACACTGAGAACACCCTGTTTAGCAAGGACCCACAGCTGCCAGGGGAGTGGGGTGTTATTTTTTTTTTAATAGGTTTACCCCTTTTGATTGACTTGTGGACTCCAAACACATGAAACGATGAACTGCAGGTGACAGTGAAAAGCCAGAGGTTGCACAATGTGTAACAGAAAGGAGGGATGAAAGAGGTATAGGACGTTTCTTGGCTAAAAAAGTTGTTGTTATGAGTCATTATTGCCTGGGCTTGCCAAAATCTTCTGACAGTTTTCTGTTTGCTAATTACCTATGACTGTAGGAATGCCCTTCTTAATAAGCCAGTTTCTCTTCTCTTTCCTGGGAAAATAAGGATGGACTTACTGAACAAACTTGTAGTGCTGTACTACAGAAGTGAGAAAGAAGAGCTTTAGATGAGGATCCTTGATGCTCTATTTTTTCTTGTGCTCAGCACCAGCAGCCCTGCCTTTTTAAAGGAGTGCATAGAATGTTGTGAAAACCCTCTGGAGCTTGTTGGTTAGCTCATTTCTCCAAGATGCCCTGCTGTAGGCTCAGGACTGGCATGGGTGTAAAAATCTGCCTTTCCTCTTTGTGTGATTTCACTGTATGATTGCACTTGCCAGTGGTATTACATTCTTTATCACCTTCTACTTCTACTTGTTTGTAAATGCTGGTAAGTGTTGTATCATTTGTGACTGCTCTGGTTCTTCTTTTTATCTGTGAAACTGTGTGAGGAAAGCTTTTTGAGAAGTCTCTCAAATTATGTATTTCACTTTTCAGTCAGTATCTTTGGAAAATTGGAGCAGCACAATCCAACTACATTGGGATCTATTTCAGTGTTTTATTGAGACAGTCACTACTTTGCTCTGGGAGGACATTGGATGAATGGCTTTTCTTCATAAATGCTTTTCACTCTAGTCAACATGTCTGTGGCTATTCCTATTCCCATTCAAGTCTAATTCCTGATTTCTTACTGATTAGATTTTAGAGTGAATTGTATGGGCAGAATAAACCAAGTTGTAATGAAAGCTAAAAGGCTTAGCTTCTGATGTGCATTTGAGGTCACTCTAACCCGAGGTACTGATTTCAAGTTTGAACAATGAGAGAATGACAGGATAATGTTACTGTGAAAGCATAATTCATCTGGATATCTTTCAGTTCCCCACGCTATTAGGCCTATTAAGAATCTGAAACACTCTGAAGAGGCATTAAAAACTGTTGATGAGAGAAGTTCCCATCAAAGTCCATTAGCATAAATGAGTGGTCAGAGTAGCTGGGCCTGACATATTTCATATTCTTTTGCTACAAGAGTAAGTTTGAATTTCCGAAGAGCTTTCAGGCTCAATCGTATTCAAGATGATCTCACATGGCACTTAGCATTCCCATTGCTTTTCAGGCACTTGTGTGATGAGCAAGTATTCTGAGAACAAGGCATGCATTCACTTCAGTAGATAAAAGGAAGGTGGGAGGAGGGAAAAGACCTGAAGCGTGGCTGCGAGGGAAGACAGATTCCTGGATGATCAGCTTGGCATGCAAAAGGACCTCAAAATGGTCACTAGATATTCTACAGAAAAGAAAGAAAGGCTCCCTTTCTGCTGTCAGAACTAGTAATAGATCCTTGGATATTGAAACACCACATGGATGCAGGAAACAACAGAACTTTATGGCTTAATAAATCTGATATTAGGCACAGCTAACAGCAGTTCAAAGCAGGCTGAGCTACACAGGTCACTGGGAGAAATCTGTAGCTTTTTAAAGAAAAAAATACAAATTAGACTAACCAATCATAATATCCCCCATTCTTGCCTGCAATATAACTCACCTCAACCAATTCAGGTTTGTTTATAAACGTCTGTGTCCACAAAAAGTTACAAGAACGCAGTGTTCTGGCTCAGCCTGCCCATGGCAAACAGCCTGGATGCTCCACCTGCCAAGGTAGGAGCAGCACCATCAGTGGGTGTGTGGCTGGGCTTCCCAAAAGGGCTCAGAGCACATCGGTCCCAAACTGCTTTTCTGCAAGTGAGGAAGCCTTCAGTCAGAATGACCAGGAGACTTCTGAAATAAAGGCTGGAAAAAGCAGTGTTTAAACAAAAGCATAAAAACTTGCAATGGTGGGGAAGAGACCCAGAACTGGATTTGGCACTGCCAGAAGCTTTCCTGTGGCATCAAGACCTTCCCACCTGTCCCTGGCTGAGCACCCTCTGTGGTGGGCACCAGGAGTAGCTTCCAACAAGGTAGGGCACTGTCAGTCCAGGGTGTGGCAAGTAGGGATCCCCCCGGTGGGCTTTTGCATGTTGGGATGCGTTCAAGTCCTGCATTGTGGTATCACCAGTGAAAACACAGGCACTGAAATGTGGAAATCAGGAGAAGTATTTTAGAACTCAGTGCTTTAAAGCAAATTTAAATTGAATTATAGCTGCTTGTTCTCATCTTTGAGGTGGATAGGATGTTAAATCAGATGTTGAATACTTTATTTAGCTCCATTTTCAAAGAATAGCTCAGCATGCCAAGCAGAGTTGATTTCTCCATGCAGTCGAGGCAGTTAAATACCTGGCTGTGTTTTCCTTTGGCTCTTTTGGCACTGAGTGTTCATGAAGATGTGGATGCTCCTCGGGGATCCTGAACTGAGTGTCAGAGGTCTTGGGAAAGTCTTGGTCAAATCACAAGCACAGGGCATGTGCTGATGCAGTCCAGTGCTTGCTTACTTAATCCCACTTAGCTGCACACAGGCAGATCATTATTTTGAGGTGGTTTACAGTAATTTCAGCAGCTTTTGTGCTTATTTAATCTGTGTGAACAAGTTCTAGAGGAAAATTCTCTTTCAATAGTGTATAAATGGATTAGGAAATAAATTTTTACTTTTTGTGATATATGCTTAGGAGTATCTGATGTAAAGAAACATTCAGCATTTTAACTGTGTTTTTAAACTGTTTATACTCTAAGCAAATGTTAAATGTTTACTTGTAATTATGTGTTAAAATTATTTGCTTAAGGAGGAGGAAGGTTTAAATCACTGGTATATCAGAATACATTGCTTATTCATGTCAGCATAATCATGTAAAGCAGGGAATAAAACTGTATCCTTGATAGCTGACAGTAGAACAGGAATATCTGTAATCATGCTCACATTTCTTTGCCAGTTGGTCATATCATTCTAATAAATGCTATTAACCAGAAACAGTATCTTCTATGGATTAGCCACTGACTAATGTGTCTCTGTTCCATATGAGCATGGATCCTTGAGAGACATATCCTGCATTTTCAAAGGGATGTCACACAGATGACACAAAAGCAGTATCAGTTACCAAGTGTTGTTCTACACTAGGATGTTCATCAATATAGGTAATTCTTCTTTCTCTGTTAACCTAAATCTCTGAACTTATATGTTATCATGGAAATTGCCCCTCCAATGATTATATACCTTTTAGTGTGTGTTCTTCCAAATATAATAAATGAGTAAAAGATGGGCTAGAACTCGCCTTTTCCTCATCCTTGGTCACTGTTTCCCCTTGCATCCAACAAAGGGTGGAGATTCTTCTTTAGTGTTGCTCTGTTGCTTTGTACCAGCTCGTATCACTTGGCTGGATCTTGGTTTACTCCTGAGTGGCAAATGAATGGTGGAAGATCTAACATATTACAGGAGGAAGACTTGTGGGAAATGCTCATCCTCTCACCTCTTGCTTTCCTCTCCACAAAATTCTGAAGGCTTGTATATGCAGGTATTTCCTAGACATATTTTTACCATACATCTTTGCTCTGCCATCTCACAGTCCTGCAGATTGTGGAAGCTCCTGTCCTGAAGTTGTTCCTTTTGCACAAATTCTGCCTCTACAAGCACCATTTTTTGTACTTTTCAAAATACATGTGTGAGGAGTTTGTCATGTGAAGCCACTTGGGGTACAGGCTGATTAAACAGTTAGGAAATTGGTGCTGTTAATGGAAACAAGCTCTGGTTATCCATCTTTTCTTTCTCACTTTGCATTTCTCCTGTGTAAGACTTGTCTGCTGTAAATGCCTGTTGACTGACAAGTTAGCCACAGCAGATTTGCATTAGCTTCTGACTTTATCGTCCTTAAGGAAGCTTTCAGGTGAAAGTGGTTTATGAAAAACACCAAGGCTGAACCTGGAGTAAAGCACAAATGTGTTGTAAGTCCAACCTAAAAATAATGTACGTTAGAATTACCCTACAAAGACTTTGATATGTGAATAAGCTTGACTGAAATGCAGGTACCATTGCTAGGAGCCTTATTTCTGAAATACACTAGTAAGAATTCCTTTTGTATTTTAGGAGTATACTGTAATTAGTAAGGATCCTTTTCTTTTACTCTGATCTATTATGCTCGACTAGTTATATCTGTAATACAATACTTGATGAATATTCATATGTGACTCCTCATAAAGTTCTCTTAAAATCGATACTAAAAGGCTGAAATTGTTTGAGAGGTGGCAATTACCAATGGCAAGGAAATTATTCTCTACTGAACACTTGCAACAAGAATCACTGCCAAAATGCTGCTGATGGAGAGAGCATCAAATAGTGAGTGTAAATCACAAAGCTATTATGGGGGTTTATATAAAATAGTTCACTAATGGATCACAAACCGTGGCAGTTACATTTATAACAAGCAGATTCCTGGGTTTAGACAAATAATAGGGTGTTTTATTGCATGAAGGTTTGAAGATCACAATATTCCTTTATTACTGGGCTATTTAACAGTTACTAGTAAGCCTGTGAATTGTCCTCACTGGCTGAGTACACCCTTGCCTTGGACAGTATATTTGACTGTGTTGTTAAATCAGGCACATCTTTGAGACTGAACTCTTGGGGGTTTGATGC
The DNA here is from genome assembly GCA_013400235.1 of Oriolus oriolus. Taxonomy (NCBI): domain Eukaryota; kingdom Metazoa; phylum Chordata; class Aves; order Passeriformes; family Corvidae; genus Oriolus; species Oriolus oriolus. Next base: position 1,172,235 of record VXBT01002848.1, read on the forward strand.
AGCAGTGTCAGCTGGACATATTTTTAGGAGTGCACCAGAGCTGTTTGGGCACAGCCAGCCAGAATGGTTTAGAGGGCCTGTGGGGCAGAGCTTCTAAATGCAGCCTCCCGTTTATCTGTGGGCATCCAAGCAGTTGCTGTGTGCTGTGGTGGGTTAAACTGCTACAGAACATAAAGTTTTCTCTTGCTCACTGATGTGAGGATGGGCAGATGGAGGTGTGGAGATGGTACACAGTTTCCTTTAGAGCGTCTGGCAGCATTCCACATGCACTTTGCTTTGTAGCCTCTCTTTGTTCCATAAGGGATTTAGCTGTGTCAGGATGCTTGGCTTTTAAATTACAAATGGAGGGGGAATTTGAGTGTATTTTGCAGACAGTCAGATTTTACCCACCAAGTTGCTTACCTGAAATATGAAACAAATTTTTGACTCAAATGTGTGACCCAGGTAAAGGAAGCAGAGCTAATCAAGAATGAGCAGTAATGCCATGGGAAATGAAATTGTTATATTGTATTTGTGATTTTAGTGTGTTTGGGGAAATTAATTTGTATGCCATGGCACAGACAAAGCACCCCTGGTTTGCCCCTGTGTCAAACTTAGTTAGCCCTTGAGAGCCTTCACGGATTAAATACTGCAGTGGAACAAATCCACGGAGTGCAGAATGGTCTCTATGCATGTAGCACAGCCATTTCTGAAAGTCTGCCTTCAGGAAAAGCACAGAAATGTGTGCTTATTGCAAACAACTAAACACCTGAGATCAGGGAGTTAGAAAGGAAACATGTCCGAAGACATAAGGACAGCAACTCCATTAGCTCCGCAGTATCTTCAGTAGATACAGTTCCCTGTGATAATGTCATTATTTTTCATGCACAGCTGATCTTGCATCATTTGGCATTAAGGGACACATAATAGCCCTTTAAATATTAAAGAGTATTTTCATATACTGAAACCTGTTGTAGATATTATGTATTATGCATAAAGCAACCTTTCCTTTTTCATTTTCTACCTCTAAAGATGTGTTGTGCATGTTTCCCCCTCTCAAATTTGAGATGACAGGTTTTTTTCTGAGTAGCTGTAGATATAAAATACCTAGCAGCAAGATGGCTTTTAACTCATTTTTATAGCACTGCAAGGCAGTATCTTCCTAATAGCCTTTTCTCAGACATAGAAATGCTGCCATTAGAGGAGGGCTGTGGCTGTCTCTCTCTTAGAAAGGAGGTTGTCTTTCACAGGGGTTAAGACTCTTCATTAGAGTATACAACTTTGTATATTCAAGCAAAAATGAAGTCCTGTCTGTTTTCTAAGCCATGGGATGTTTTAAAGAAAAACTTCATGCAGAAAAGCCTCTTGAAGCGAAACTGCTAGAAGCAGTATGGGCCAAATCCAAATAGCTGTTACATGTGGTAGGTGCTACCCAAGCATGAATCCCCTACTTTTGCCAAAATGTCAAGTAACTCCAAATACATTCCCCAGCTATCTTAACAGGCAGCCTCTCACTCAGACTTTAACTTGATTGGAGAAACAAGAATACCTTTATTTGGGAATACAGGCAAAACTTGGCAAATAAACAGCTGTGCATTGCTAAGATGAAAACATGACCTCCTGGTGACTTGGAGAGGAGCCTGAGGAGTGATAGGTGCAGGCCACGGGGAAGAGGGGGCTGTGGCAAAGGGTTAATTGCTGCTTCCTGACAACCAGGAGGGAGTAAAAGAAGAACTGATGGGTTTTTCTTCATTTGGGAAGTGGTGGCTGGTGGTTTCCTAAACTTAACAGCCTCATAAGCTGCTCTCAGCTGCGATTTATCTGCTGGTCTGTGCTGCAGTCTAGCTGGCTGGTTCTTTAATGGCAGAAATGAGTTTTAAGAGGTTGGCAAAAGCAGCTGTAATTGGGCTTGAGGATTTTAGTGTTGCAGAGAGGAAAATAAGTATTCCTTCTGTTGGAAAGGGATAATGTTGCAAATAGCTTGATTTAGAAAATGAAGAAAAATTTCAGTGAGATGTCTAGTTTGCCAGGAGGAATACTTGTATGTTGTGCTGCAAACAACATTTTTAGTTAGATGTAAGTAGGGATGTGTACATGCATAGATGACATACCTGTAACACTCACTTTATCCACATAAAGGGGAAAGAGCCTACCAATTCCTTTTATCATACCTCAGAAAACTCCATACCCAATATTCTTGTAAAATATCTAACAACACAGGATGTTGGGAAAATACTATCCCAAAATGCTAATTCTTGCGAAAGATGTGTGCCTGAGAATGGCAGATTTAAAAAAAAAAAATGTTCAGCCACCAGCAGCATCATTTCATTTATTTGAAATGCCTTTTTTTAAATGGAGGAATAAACTGTATTTGTCAGATAATTACACTTTGAGCTTTGGTGGAACTAGATGGTCTTTAAGGTCCCTTCCAAGCCATTTTATGAATCAGAAACACACAAAAGTGGATGAGAGTACAGAATACTCTGCTTTGCCAGAAACAAACCATGGATCACACTGGAAATCTGCTGCCCAGGCCACTCAGTGCCTGCAGACCAGTGTTTCCTAAAGCTCCTCAGATTGAATGCCCACCCTCCCAGAGAGACAAAATCCTGATAGCAGATATGAGTAAGATGTTGCTCAGGCTGGTGCAGTACTGAAGAACAGTGATCTGCCCACCATGTGAGAATGGATGATTTTAAAGCTGTTCCAGCTGAAAACTCTGGAGATCCATTATATTCCAAAACAGCTCAGGAGGGAAATTAAGGAGACTGGCACCCCTGTGGCATGTTGGAAGTCAGCCATTTCGTACCAGTGAGTGATTGGATGTTAGAGCACTGCTGGATCATCCTCCTGGGGCTCTGAGCAATTTCTATAGTCTTGCATCTCTGCAGTTGGGTTTGAACTTGCTAGGTGACTCCAAAGGTTTTCCATGCTCCCACACAATAACTGGAGTTACTCCCCTATATTAACAATCTGGTATTAAAACACTTGCAGCACAAAGTGAAATGGGCTTATGCCAAATATTGGAGCATGGGCTGAGGTGTACATGAACTTCCCCAGCATAGGAAGGTGATGAAAAATTAGTTAGGGAGGTTCTGGTGTAGAGACTTTACCCACAGAGGTAAGAGACAAGGCCACAGTGCTGATCCTGAGTGTGTGGAATCTGGGGATTGAGTTCCTCACCTTCCCACTTTATGTAAATGAAAGGCCTGACTATTTCCACTAAATGATTAGAGGGAAACAGTTTTCTGCCAGGGAAGCAAACTGGTCCAAACCAATGCCTGTGTCTCCACTGCCGAAACTTACTGTGTTTTTATATTTTTCTACAATAAAGCTGGCAACTTTTAGCAGTATTCTATGGTGCAATTAGGTATTCATTACAGCTTGCAAGATCATTGTCAAGTAATAGTCATGTCCATTTCTTAGGTGAGTGAGAAGGAGGTTTTCACTGATGAACAGTGGTAGAGGAAGGCAAGGAGCTCTGACTCCAAAATGGCTGTTTCACAGACTGTAGAGCCTACCTTTGTGCGAATAGTCATATGGCAGCATTTTGCAGCTCCTGAAAAATAGATTATTCCAATCATTAATTTGCATGTGAAAAGGCCCATGTTAAGGGCCTCTTGAGTTCCTATGACCCATTTCTGTCTGCGAAAGTCACCTTTTCTGAACTGATCCTGAAAAGAAATCAGTCCCTGCGGCTCACTGGACATCAGTGAAGTGCCAAGGAGGATCAGTGCCATGTGAGATCGGGCGCTTGGATTTGAAGCAGGACTGGCACTGCTGTGGCTTTGTAGTGATGAGCTCACGTTATTGAATTAGTGGTGACTTTGTTTGAAATGCCAAGCTGAAGTCACGTTGCTGTTTCCCTTCTATTTTAGGTGGTATTTCTGAACTAGTCTGCAAGGCGGCTATGCTTTAATTTAAATCCTTCTTCAATAATAGCTCCTATTGTGCTGGCTTTGAGATGGTATCAATGACTAGAATTTTATTGACAGACTTGTTGCCAGTATATATTAAACACTACTCATTGATTGATATTTATATGATGCTACTCACAAGATCCTTTCCCTACACTGCTCTGTTGATTCTTGCTATTGTATCGTATCTAAAGCATCTATTTTTTTTTTTAATCAGTGTTGTGAGGTGTGGAGGAGAACAGAGAAATGCTACTTGATTAGGTTTCTTGGAAATCTGGACTCGGGTCTTATCTAAGACTTCTTGTAAGATCATGGTCTCTTAGGGCAGTGATAATCCTTGCTCTGAGCACACTTCCTTTGTGTCACTGAGATGGTAACAAACAGTCCAAACTGCTAAAAATGTGTGTGCAAAAGGAGGCTGCACTCCCGCTTGAATCCCTGGTGTATTACAAGTTTAGAAGTCACTTAACATATTCTTGGCACTGTAAAAGCAAATAATGTCTATTATTCTTTGTTTTCTTAAATAAAAATATACTTTAATTGGCATCTATATCCAGATTAATTTTATAAGCAGACAATCTGCTTGTAGATGATCTGAGATTTCACTGTGGTTAACACTGGTGGGGGAATGTTAATTCAAATGAGCACCTGTGCCAGGCATTCCTTATGACTGCTGCAAATCTCATTGTGTAGAGGAGTCAAGAGGTGTTTTTTATTACAGCCTGTGACGTTCACTCAGCTTTGTTTCGCTTGTAGTTCTTTAGCTGCTGACTGCTCTGAAACATGAGGTCTCCTTACAATAATAGCTTTTCCTTATTTGAAATTATGTCGTGACCTTTTATGTGTTTACAAGACTACTGGGAAAATGAATGTTGAAACCTAAATTCATCATCAGCTGTTTCATCAAAACCGTTGCATAATCTCAGAAAAAAGATAATTGCAAGATAATTTATTATTTGCTTTCGGAGGGCCTTTTTGAACTTGCACCAAAGCCTATGGATTGACTTTAACCCAAGTATGATTGGAGCCTTTCAGTTTGACCTATTAGTCCTTTTCTTGTCCCTCTTCCTGGAGCAAGAGGCCTTTGGGTATTGTGGAGTTGAATGTCTGATACAAAATGTGAGTAAGGCAACCAGCACTTTGTTGGTGATCTTTCAGTGCCGTAGAATAGACAGTGGCTGTTTCTGCCTCTCTTCCTGGCTGTGTTTCGCTGATAAATATCAAGATGTAGCCCATGGTGGCCTTATAAAAGGCATTTTTTTCCTCACCCATTTAACCTCCTCCCTTTCTCTGACAATGTCTCTGTGCTTCTAGCAATGTCTCCTGGTTGGGAGGTTGGTAAGTGTTGTTTCTGATTGCTCAGCAGGCATCCTGTTAGAGCAGATTGCCTCCCAGGCAGCCAAGTGCCGTAGTTAGTGTTTTCCCCTGCCACACAGTGACAGGACCATCAGCAGAGCCGTTCCTGAACCTGCATTTTGAGCTCTGTAGCTCTCACCTCAAATCCTAGAAAACTGTTAGTTCCTGGTGAATGGTGCTCTATTTTTTTTCAAGAGAATGCACTACATGTTGGGAAATGCTTATTGTGAATATTAATTAGGGTATAAGAGTTTGGATAGGCCATAATAGCTTTGTTTCTTTGGTTCACCTTTATGATTACACAGGACACTGTCCTTAATTAGACCCTGAAAGCTGGGCTGAGGCAACTCATAGATTGTAGGAGACTGAGTCCTTTCTTCCAGTAGACATCTTCTTCCATTAGACGTAGAGCTTTATTCAGATTAGCAATATTAAGAACTGAATTAAATTTAAATTAGCGTCTCTGAAATGTAGCTGAGAATTGGGTTTTGGTTTTTTTTTTTGCCATTAAGAGTTAACAATTCACTCCAGGAGATGTGGCTCAAAGACCTACATCACAAGAAAATTGCTCCAAGTTTTAGAAACATTTGAAAGCAAGTGTTTTCAGCTACGTAAATGGTGTTCTATTGCTTTGTGACTAATGTTTTGTCAGTTGTGGAATTTCACCCTTTACAACTACTGGTTCTGTAAAATAGCCAGAATGGTAATGAAAGCCTGATGATTCAGGAGAGAGTATTATAAGAATATTTCTGAAATGAGCTTAAAGAAAAGTGTTACTGGGCAAGGCATAAAGTTTCAAATGAGCTGCTTCAAGGTAAGGTATACCATCAAAATCTTTTTGGATTAATTTAGGAGTATCAAGACATAAAACAGCAATTGGGGAATCTAAAAATTGAACATGTCAAATTTCCTATGCAAGAAATTCAACCCAAATTTTCTCCTTTACAACTCTTTCAGATGCTAAAAAGTTAGCTTTTTTCTCTAAATGTGAAATGGAAATGAAATGTGCCCACTGGTGCGTAGACCCTTAATTTTCAGGGTACTTAAACCAAGCCCTGGTGATCTCCAGAATCCAGGGTATGTGTATGCTGGGCTCTTTGCCTTTAAGGAATGAAATGGGAGAGAGCCTTGTAGAAGGACCTGAAAGATGAATTCGTTTGAGTTTAAGGAAAGAGGATTGGGCCAGATCTGTGAATAGAATTCACTTTTTCAGACTCAATCTCCCATCTTTCTAAAGACAAACCATCCTGCCACCAGCTTTAATATACATATATTTTTTAACTGTACCAAACTTGAAAGCCAGGCCTGAATGAATTAGCTGCCTTGGGACATGACTCCACCATGATAATGGGAAATACAACTGAGAGCTGTTAGTTAAATATTGCTTTGTCATAGCAATTCATGCAAAAGCTTTGTGGGAATTACGGATGGGAATCCAGAGAAAGTGTATAAGTAATATGGAAGCATCTTGGTGCCTCTGAAAGATACCATGAGATTTCTGTAATTTTCAGACACTGCAAGAAAAGCCCAGACCAGCATTCTTCTCTTTGCATAAAGCACAGAGGTCCCATTCATGCAGCAGCTACCTCGTCCAGAGCACATAATTTCTGCTCTACAAAAGGGATGGAGATTTTCAAAGCAATTCCTGCTTTGCAGACCATTTAATATTTGTCTTTTAGTTCAACTCTCAGCTCAACTCGGATATAAATTAAAGCAGGTGAGAGTCTGCTTTTGAGTTGGTTCTAATCTGCCTATGCAGCTGGGACTAAAGTTAAGAGCTAGAAGAGAACACAAAAAGGCAAAGGTGCACACATCACACTGGGGCAAACAAATGCACAGCTTTGAAGTCAGTGGACCTTTGGCAGTTTACCCCACCTGTGATTTAACAGACCTGTTAGGCCATGAAATCTTTCATAATTAACTTCAACATTCTTAAATGTGTTGTATGTTTTATGGACTGGTTTTAACAATCTGTAAAAAAAATGTATTATGCTGTGAATTTAACAGGGAAGCAAGAACAGATTATAGTACATAAAAGGTGAACTAACACTTCCTAGGGAATGCATTAGCTGAGTTTTTAACTTGCCATTTCAACTGTTGCAAGTATGGCAATAATTTTGTGTTCTTCTGGTAATAGTTTGGGGTTTTTTTTTAGTAGAGGTTAAGTAGCCAGAGAGTGTGAGGGCTCCCTGGTGGCCTGGATGCTGGGGGACATGGAGAGAGGGGCCCATGGGATGGAGCAGCATCAGGGAAGGACCTCTCAAGCCAGTGCCCATTCCCAGTGAAAGAGCAGGGTAGGAGGTCTCAGTGGGTGAGGAGTTCTGTTCAGCAGCATCTTCTGTTCAGACCACCAGGGGTTCGTTCTTCTCCACACAGGGTGTTGTCTGGAGGGCTGTGGACTGTTTCTGGTGACATGGGAGTTCCACAGGTGCCAGCTGTGCATCAGGTCACTCTATCCTGAGTAAAATACAGTCCCAGTGAGTGTAGCAGCGACCCAGCCACTTCATTTACACAAAGACACTATTTGTGTCTTAATTTCAGACATTGTGCATTAATCTTTGTTCTCCCAGTATTTTAGGGACATTTGTGATTCTGATGTGAGGGGAAAAATGAAAATGATTTCAACAGGAAATGGACTTTTGTACAAGATTCCCCTCCCCTTCCAGTTTCTTTCTGTGCAGCAGCTGCTGTTGCCAGGCTGTCTTTGTTGCTATGGTGGTGGTTTGTGTGCCAGAATTTCATATTCACTCTTCAAGAGTCACCTGATGGAGTGGCTGTGCCACGTAAGTTATCAGGCTCACTCGTAAAGATAAAGGCTGTATCTGACTGCTGTTCTGTACATATGACATCTCGTAAAGGGAGCAGATTAAATGTAAACAGATTCCAATGGCCTCTGGCCATGAGTTTATGGAAGAATTAGCAGATTAATTCTCTCAGTAAAAGAGTGACTGCTGCATTTGGAAGGTGTCATTTCTTAACACACAAGGCAGCTTCACCAGACCTTGTGGCACTTGTGTCTTGTTGGTCAGGTGTGAGCTTTGCTGTCTGCATGATGTGAAAGGAGCTTTTTATCAGAAGGACTGGGCTTTTATTGAGAGAAAGGGTCACATTTTCTATATTTCTTTTCTGGAGAGTTGTTCCATAGAACTTAATGATCCTGCTCCCACTGATAATTGCAGTATAATTTGACCCAATTTAAAATGCAGTTAGGATGATATACTTCTGGTGAAGCTGAGTTTATCTTTAATCCCAAATCCTGCAAATGCTTATGTTTAACTCTTAGTGTGTTCAGTGCACCATTGCAGTGAAGCATTTTCAAGGCTGAGGCCACTGCTTCTTTTCAAAATCTAGAATTACACCAATAAACTCAGGATAGCAAGTGAAAGAGATTTAATATATATTTCTCTGAAACCAAATTAAAAATACTAAATTTAGGTTTTAGTGCATTTCTTGTATCACTTCATATCCAGTCTTTCTGTATAGCTCTTGCCATGTCTTCATTTGACCTGACTTTGGTCAAAACCATCTGTTATTTAAATCAGTTATTGCTCCTTTCCTGATTTGCTTACACACGTTTCCAGATGTGTATCTAAGACATTGGGTATTCAGTTATTCCCCTGGAAATGAAACATTGGTGCCTAAGCCCCTTACATAAAAAATAATGCTTTATGGATATATTGCATCCAAATAACTTGTATTATCTATGCAAGGCAATCACTTTGCTTCTGGGCTGAGATTTTTGAACCTAGAGAAATGAAAACATCCTGAGATAGTTGTTGCAGCAACATGAGACTGGCAGGTATCACATCTGATTTGTATGATTTGGAATAACTAGTTGAATAAGCCTATTGCTGAGTGTTTGGGTTTTTTCCCTAACACCACATCTTTCCTTTGCTCTTGGAGCTGAAAGGGCTGAGTGAAGAAGAAATAGAAGATAAGCATTTAGATGTTTCCTGAGGCTTTGGAGGAAGGTGTCTGGTTCTTCTTTTGCCAGGCTTGGTCCAGTCATTTAATGACAAGACCTTTGTACTCTTTCTGGGCGTAACAATCCTGCTGAGTGTAGCTGGTTTCCAGGTCACTGATCCCACGCTTTGTGGAAAAGGAACTGGATTGAGAGACACACTGAACTTGTGTTTGCAATATGTACTAGGTACCAAGAAATGTGCTCCTTGCTGGAGCAGATGCTAGTTAAGCAATAGCAGTAACACATGAGCCAGCTATCTGGGTTGAAACTAAAATTCCCACTGATTTCACAGAGCCCAGGATTTCAGCACAGGCTGAATCATAAGCACTTTCCAGAGCTGTTGTTTAAAAGGCACAGGCATAATGCCATTTCCTTTAGTGCTGCTTCTTCCTTCTGATGCAAAATCCATTAGATACCTGCTATATAGAAGGGGTGTTTCTCTTCAGACAAATACTATCAGATTAAAATATTCGAGTTTGAAAACACCACAAAATTGCTCGAGACAAAACTTTGTATCTGTAATGACAGGCACCAGTATTAGAACCTATCCTAACCCACAGGCCCATCTGTGCCATGTTCACATCAATGGTTGCTGAGAGCCTATGGCATCATCAGGAATCCTGATGTATCATAAATTGGGATTTGTTTTTCCCTAACAAAGACTGTAAATGAGGCCAGGCCAAGTAAAAGTGGATTGTGGATTTGTTGAGAAAACTGCCACGGAAGTGCCACCATCCCTGGCAGGTTTACCTTTTCCCGAGATCTGATTTCAGTAGACTACTGGGAATGCAAATGCTTAAGGGATCGTGAGTAAGTACTGTAGCATCAGTACTCTTTGCTCTCATTTTCTGGGGGTTTTAGTATTATTTTCATTCTTCTGTATGCTATATGAACTGAGATGAAAAGGCAGTTGTGAAAATGGTCCTGAAAATCTCTCCCTTTTCCCCCATCATGAAGCAACCCCATATGTCAGTGCAGCCGAACTCAGAACTGGTTATTGTTTTTTTTAAGTCTTGGCAAATGGCTGGGAATTAAAGCACAGCAGGGAGAGAGCAGGTTCTCATCCTGACTGATGCGACACCCACGTTTGCACGGAAGGTTAATAAGAACAAAAAATAGATCAAATGGGTTAATTGGCCTTGAAATGCAGATGCTGCATGCATGGGCTATCGTAAAGGAGCAGATTCACCTCCCACTAAAGGCAATCAAAAGTTTTTCACTGAAGGAGAAGAATCTGGAAAAGGCCCAGAGGAAAAGGTTTAGCAACTCTTTATAGTAAGAGCAAATCAGCAGTCCAATATGCCAGTTTTGTAGCTTTTTAATTAAAGAAAACAGAACCAACATCTCCACTCCGACTGAAGAAAAAAATACTTAGTTTGGGAGAAATGATATTTCAGAATAATACTAGGTTAAAAATACATATGATGACTTTTTCTATGTCATTTGCTTTGTCTGTGGCAGAAGTTTGGCCTGCTGCCCCTAAATCCCAAGGGTCAGTTGGAAACTCCTACAGAGAAATTAGAAATCTCATGTGCTGTGTCATCTGATGTTTTATCTCTGACTGCACAGGGGCTCTAACAGAGAGGAGGTCATTGGCGGAGCACATATAACTTTGTTCTTCAAAAACATTTCCTTAAAACCTCTGGATTTAGAGTTTTGCTGGGTGAGAGGACATTTTGCCATCTTGATGCCTTTTGAGGTGTGTATACCTAAAACTGACTTAAGGTCATGTGCCTTTGTTCTGAGAAAGCCTCTTCATCTTACGAGATTAAAAAAAAACACGGTAAAGCAATTTCTGTGTATTTAAAGCATGAAGCTTTGATGGAAATTGTTTGTGCCACTCTTTCAATTAAAAGCTGTTCCTCTTGTGGCATCACAGTGCAGGCTGAGTGCTGTCCCTCTGCTCTGCTTTTGCCATAACTATTCCCTCAAAACTAAAACTAAAAGACAAGAAGTTTCACTCAACATGAGGGAGTGCTTCTTTATGTTGAAGGTGGCAGAGCACTGGAACAGCTGCCCAGGGAGGCTGTGGAGTCTCCCTCTCTGGAGGCATCCCAAACCCACCTGGATGCGTTCCTGTGTCACCTGCTCCAGGGGACCCTGCCTTGGCAGGGGTGTGGGGACTGGATGATCTCCGGAGGTCCTTTCCAACCCCAACCATTGTGTGATTCTGTGCTCACCCCCTTTTGCAGCCCGAGGGGCCTCTCCTGGCCGCATCTCTCAGGAGGACGAGACGCGTGGACACTCACCCTCGCTCCCTTGGCGGGCATTTCGGTGCGGTACCGGAGGCCCACGCGTGCTTCCCTCGGAGGGAGATGGATCTCCCGTTCCCGGCGTCTCCCTGCCGTCCTTCTGCCTTCCGGAGGAGCCGAGGCGGCTGCCCGGGACTTCACTCCGCGGAGGACAAGTGCCGGGCGGCGGTGACCGGGGTCAGCGAGCGGCGGTGGCCGGGCGGTGGCGGTGGCCGGGAGGTGGCGCCGCGGCGCCGCCGGCGCTGCCCTGGGCGCGGGGGAACCTCGGGGGCCGAGCCTGGCGGGGCGGGAGGAGGAGCGGCGAGGAGGGAGGGAGCGGAGCGGGCAGCGCCGCGGCTCCGTGCCCTGCGTGCGTGCGTGTGTGTGAGGGGAGCGGGCGGGCCGGCGGTATATAGAGAATGTGCCGCCGCATGGCTCGCCCCGGCCGCTGTCGCGCCAGCTCCTTGGGCCAGCGCCAGTGAAGCCTCTCGCCCTCGCTGCCCGGGCAGCCGCCTCCCTGCCCGCTCCAGGCGCCTCTGCCGGCCTCTCTCCCGGGTTTCCGGCGCCCCGGAGTCCCTCCTGCAGCGGCCGCTTCCCGCGGCTTCTCCGCGCCGGGGCAGAGCGAGCGCGTCCATGCGGTGCAGATGGCCGGGGCACAGCCAGGGGTGCACGCTCTGCAGCTCAAGCCCGTCTGCGTCTCCGAAACCCTCAAGAAAGGCGTCAAATTCGTCAAGTGGGATGATGTGAGTAGCCCGCGCTTCCCCCGGCAGGGGCACGGCGGGGTTACGGATCGATCGGGTGGGAGGGCTCCGGGCCCTGCCCTGCTCGGTGCGGAGGGCAGGTGCGGGGCGGCGGGGGTGGTGACAGGGGTGTCCCCGCCGTGTGCTGCCCGAGCCGAGCGGCGGTGTTGAACCGGCGGCCGAATGCCGGGCAAACTTTCTCCAAGGGCTCTCCTGTCTAATTGCGCTTGGCCGGTGCTGTATTGAGCTGGCTCCTTTCGCGAGCGTCTTCCTCTCCCGCCTCCCGTGTTTTAGTGTGCGCGTTGCCACCTCTGTCCTCGTAACATAGTTGTTTCAACCTGTTCTCTCGTTCCATCTCTCGTCTCCTCCTCCCAGCCTCTCCTTTTCCTTCGGGCTGCTGCTCCTCTCGTTGTCTCTCCCGTTCTGGTGGGGTTGTCAAGCCCTGGATGTGTTCTCCCAGGGCTTACAGTTTGGGTACCCTTGGTCATCTTACTTCCTCCGCAGAAGATACTCTTCTTTCTTGGCTCATTAGGGCATGAGACTTGCCTCAACATCGTATCTGCTTTTCCCTTACTACTCGCTGCTTCCCAGCCCTTTACACTTGTATTGCCTCACACAGGAAAGGAGCGCGGTTTCCACTTCACCTTTGGTAAAACAGCTGTTCTGTAGCTGGGATTTCTTTCTTGGCATGCTGGCTATGCCCGGGACAGTTTCAGAGGAAGGGGAAGCTAAACACAAGAGTTGCGATTTTTAAAGCCTGCTGTGCTGCAGAGAAGGAAAGCAGGATGAGTCCTCAGCTAGCTTTGCTCCGGCAGTACAACACGGGGTGTTTGTGTCTCAGTTGTGCAAGGAGGAGCAATTGCCCCAAAAAGTCTGTCTGTGAGTGGTGTCTGGAGGCAGAGAGGCATCGTGACACTCGAGCTGTGGTAGAGAAATGGTTGGGAAAGAAGGCAGGCAGTCTGAATGTCGGGAGAATTTTTGAGAGTGACTTGTTTTCAGAGCTCTCGTGTTTTTGCTGTGGGCTTGGCTGTGCTAGACATCCACAGCAACAACTGGAGGGACAGCAGTGAGGGAGAAGGAGCGGTTCATGTGTAACCACTGTTCTTGTCTTGTTACATCTCGCTCTTTTGCCATTGCTTTCAGCATGTCCAGCAGCCAAATGTGTGAGCCTGACCCCTGTAAACGTGTGATAAACACTCTCAAGGAGAGAGAGAACATCAGAAACCAAACAACTTGTGGTGTGAAGTTCTATTTACAGTAATAAGCTAACACATTTTTAATAGGCTCGGCAAGCTGACCTTGTCCGCAGTACCAAACAGTGGCTTGATACACGTTATTTATGTTCAGGAACTAGGCTTGAATGACTTCCCTGAGAAAATGTTTTCTTTTGGTTGACATTTTCCTTAGGATAGGAAAAGGCAGCCTTGTCATTGCAGTTATTGTTTTATTTTTGGTAAGCTACCAAGGAATTTCCGCGTGTATATGCAGAGGTCAAGTTGATGATGATTTGAGTCTCCAGACTGAAAGTCCAAGCAGTCAGGCAACAGTTTAAATTATTAGCTTGAGTTCCATTTCCCAAACAGTAATTCTGTACATAGAATTAGAAGATGAAGAGATGTTCTCCATGCACAATGGATGTTCACTGGATAACCTGTCTGCTATAGGCTAGTTGGTAAAAAGATTTAGAATTGTAAACCCAAAGGCTGCAGTAATAAAACATGACTCAATTCTGGAGAAAGATGTGCATTTCAGGTTAAAGGTGTTACTCAGCACGACACAGGTGTTACCTGGAATGTGTGACTGAGCTGAGTCCTGTTGTGTTTGGTGCGTGCTTTTGTTAGCAGGCTTGTGAAAGCTGATGCCTATTTAGCCACACTGTAATGAAGAATTTTAACATTAACTCATTGTTGACTGTGCATTGTGTGTGTATCTGCACATTTCCCACACCTCAGCTCTTCTGTCTTGCCTGTAGTGTTCTCAGCAAAGGAAGCCCCACAAAATCCAAGGTTTCAAGGGAAGTGAGCCTGCTTTGCCACTCCGTCTGTAAGAAGATATTCAGACAAATGCATTTTCAGTGACTTTGAAAAGTATTTGCCATTGAGTAGCCATTAACCACTTCAGAGTCTTTGTTTTCCATGAAATTAATCTGCTGGAGGGTTTTTAAAAGGATGATGCTGAATGTGATCCTCTGTGGTCTCTCGTGTAAACAGGCATGCACAAACTTGCTAGTGAAACAATAGGCTCTAATAAGAAGTAGTAAACTACAATGTGTAACAGTAAAACACAATTGACCATAATGAGCACTTTGGCTCTGCTGTACTACCAGGGCTCTTCAGAAAAGCCAGGCTCACATACTGATGTTTATTGTGCACCATTTCTTTTCACTGTGTGTGAGAGTGGGAGTTCAGCTCTTCCACATCACCTGTGCACAGGGGGCAGCCTCTGTCCTATCCTTGTTGTTCCCTTCCCTGCCGTTTTGGGTTGCAGTTTAAGGATGGTCCTACTGACTTTGCTTTGCATTTCATGAAGCAGAAGGGGTTGTTTTGAGTTCTTACAACTTGTACCAAGTTTCAGCCCGAAGCAAAATTTTTCTAGCTGAGCTTTAAGCCACTGAGGATTTTTTAAATGGGTCTTTTAAAATGGGAATGCTGGAAGCATTTAAACCAGAGCATGAGAGGCGTTTAAGGAATTTCATGTTGTGTGGAGTAACATTACAGAAGGCGTTTGCCGGCTTTGAGAAGGACACCGTGGCAAGGTGTGCAGAGCAGTCTGACAAAAGCTGTGGTGATACCGACTTGAAAACCGGTCCGTGTATGATCTTCCCATCCTGAGCCTCTCGTAGCTGTGTGCCTGATCAGTAACTGAGGTGCTAATAGCAGGTGTGGTACTGACAATTCACATGAACCCCCCCCTCTGAGGAGCAGCACTGACATCTGCTGAGTGTCACCCATGAGCCTCATCCAATGCCTGCTGTCCCTGCACTTGGGAATGATCCAGCTGGAAAGAGAAATGCTGTGCCTGAGCTTGGTGGAGAAGAGGAGGTCACATCAGCCACTCCAGATCCCATACAGGCAGGTGGAAGGCTTGGAATTCCATTTCCTCTGCAGACCATCTTCAGTTTCTAAATTGAAAAAGCATTAGCATCAATTAGGAAGTTCTGGCTTTGCAAGACGAATCATCCTTTTGTGCCTTGGGATTGAATGTAATAGTGCTCCCACCATCCAATGCCTAATAGCCTGTTCACAAATTCCATCTGGGGTCAGGGTGTAAAGCACTAAAGTCAAACTGTATATTGTTGTCCTGTAACTTATGCTTTTCCTCACACTGTTTGTTTCATTGTGTAACAGTATTCCAGGTCAGAAAGCAAATTTTAGAACGATCTGTTGCTCTTGATGTGTAGTTTTGGATTCATAAGGCACTGAGCAGAAATAGCTGTTCTTGGAATCTGTGAAAGATAAATGTGGCTGGTTGCTCAGGTCTTTTTTTTGTGGCTGTATCCATGCATGTGCCTGGTTTCAGATGGTAGTTGGCTGAGCACTTCCTTCCTCAAGTTGTTTCTTGAGCTGAACCTCTATAGCTGCTTCTCCCTGACTGCTGGGAGAGAGTCTCCTGACTGCTGGTCTGGCTTTGAACAGCTGTGCTCTTGTACTCCTAGAGAGAAGTGAGAGAGAGGGAAGGCTTGGGAAGAGCTGGCTTGATCCTCTCTGCTGTGGTGATAACCAGATGATAGCAGCTCTTCCTGATAGGAGTTTAAAGCAGTTTAATAAATAAAAAGGGTGTAATTCAGTCCATGGGTGAAACTTTTTTGATAGGGGGTTAAACTTAATGTAGCGGAATGTGTTGCTAGGCTGAGAAGGGTAATGAAACCTGAATGTAATGAGCAACTTCTCCCAGGAATTATCTGTCTTAAGGGCTGAAATCTGCCCTGGCTGACTTCTTTCCTTGTTTTTGTCTGGCCTGTAGCAGGAACAAGATAGACATAACTGAGTCTGAGCTCAACAGCCAGAGCACAGCTGAGCTGATATTTTCTGAGAGCTGTAATTGGCGCACTGTAGCAAGTTAATATGGTGGTGTATGTTCAAAAATAGGTTTGTTTTCATTTCTTGCTTAAAGGCTTTCTTATCTTCCCTAGTGATAATATGTACTTTGCATAAAGATTTTGACTGATCTCTCGTGGCTCACACTATTTACTTTCACTTTTAAGTTAACTATATTGCTAAGGTGATTTCTACCTGAATTGAGAGCCAGGATTCCAATTTTCTAGCCATGTTTTTTTTTTTCCCTAAGCATTGGATTACTGCAGCAAAGCTCCTGATAGGTAGCATTGCTTAGTGGCTGCATCACTTCCCCAAGTGAGCAGCAAAAACGAACCCAGATCTTTTAAGTTCTCTTTGAATGATTTTCTCTGACAGAGGTTTGTCTTAATAAAGCATTTTTGAGCTCGGAGTGAACGCTCTGGAAGTTTGCAGGCTTCTTTATTTGTTTAGAATGTTTTAAAGAAGATTATCAAGAGTATCCCCTTTAACCTTACAAGCAAATGTAACATCAGAGCATCTTTATTATGGATGAGCTGAGATGAAACAAATAAACAACTTGGAATTTTTCAGAAGTTATTTTAAGTAACATTTTTTCCCTCCATGTCTTTTTTTGTTTGTTTTTAAACTGTGCACAAGCCTGCCACTCCAGTACATTAGTGAGGACATGAAAAATGAGCAACCATTGTTCTGTGTGCATAAAACTAAAACAATAAGCTGAAGAGTTTTTTTTTTGGTGAACACTTTCAGTCTGGAGGGAAGAGGTCAAGTCCAGCATTCTAGAGTTTTTGTTGTTTCTTCTTTGTTGCTAATCTTTATGTAGTAAACAAGTATCAGCTCTGGGCTATTTAAAAGTATTTTATCCGAATGAATGTAAGTTGTGGTTTTGGTCTTTTGTGACATAGGAGATTGAGTTTTCAATTTTAAAGAGTTAATATTTAGTAGATGGGAAAGCCTGAACTTAGTTACTCCATTGGAAAGCTCTTCATAACTCAAGTGTGGGGAGGAAAATAAGATTTGGATCTGCTGTCGATTGATTAGATGCCTGCCTGGGAAGATCTGATGTTTAAGTCATAGATGACATCTCTGTTGGTGTAGTTTTGGAGCCCCTTGGAGTGTTGGTGGATACATGGGAAAGTGAAAACCAGAAAACAACTCCTAGATAAATGAGCATTCTTTGGGAAAGGGAAGTTTAACTGAGTTTGGGTTGTGTACTGTGTGCTTTCTTCACTTCAGCGTTTGAATGCTCAAGACTATTTTTTTTAACAAAAGCTGTATTGAAATAGTTAACACACAGTTAACTGTTCACTGTGGAGTCTTTTATCTATTATAAAGCAACTGCTTTATAAGCACTTTAAAATTTATTTTCACAAGGCCCTTTAAATGGCAGAATATTTGCAATTGTACTGTTGTAGGTCCAAAAAAAGAGACCAACATTAAAAATCTACTAATTTTTAATCTGTGATTAGATATGTTAGACCTAATTTTCAGCCTGCAGTACCATAGAGTCAGATGTTCAGAATGCCTCCCTGGTGACTTCAGATGAGTTTGAGCTCAGCATCTCTGAAAATTAGAAAATGAAATGTGGAAATGTAATTCCTATGTTCTCTCAAAATCAGAATGCAGCATTTATGTTGATGAGCAGACTGGTTGAAATTGTTTTCTCAGCATCACACAAGAATTCTCTGGCCGAGATAAAAATCTTCCTGGCTGACATTTGTCTGCCTTTCCTCTGAAGTTCTCCCTTTGTGCTGTCTTTCTTGACTGTTTAGCTTGCAACATTTAAGGGCTTGGGCAGTAAGAGGATCTTCAGCTTGAGTGTGGGGGCATCCTGAGAAACAAATCCCACTCAAGGCAGATCTTTGAAACTTGTGATCTTTGATCAGCAGGATGATGGCTTCTGTCCTGTGGTACCATCACCAAAGTTTCTGCAGGGTTTAACCACTCTAATACTGAAGGATGTCTTCCAGCATGTTCCTATTGAACAACTGGAATTTCATTTTACGGTTCTGTAAGATCAATTCCAGTTTTGATTTTTTTTTTTTTTTTTTGTCCTTTGAGCCTCCAGCAGTCATTTCACCTTCTCCAACATTTTCTCCTTGCAGCCTGTTAACTTGTGTGGCAGATTTGGTTCCTCTGCCTTCAGTAAAAGAGGGAACCTTTACCCTTCCAGATTATTTCAGGGGTTCATTGCAAATGGGATGGGTACTTTCTCCCTCTCACTTGTAGTTCAGCTGTCAGCCTGAAGAAGTTCACAGTTCTGATTGTTTGGGTAATCCTGTTCAGTTCCAGTCTGAGTACACTCAGTGAATTACGGAATTCACAGCTAATACGACTGCTGACCCTGTGGAAACTGGAGTTCTGCTATCCCTTCTCCTTTACTCCCTCTCTGCTTCCCCCAGGCCTGGAATCCACCTGATTTGTGGGGTGGCAAGAGGGCTTTTTTTAGGGACTGTCCCCACATCTTACACCTTTGTTCAACCGGAGTTCAAGCCCTTTTGCCGAAGTGAAAGCAATGTTCAAGAATATTTTGCCTCTGCCAGAAAGAGTCCATATTTCTTAGCCTGTTGTTTCAAAGCAGTTTGGCAGAGATTTCTCAGAAGATTCAAGCAAGTGAAATAATGATGTGTAAAAGTTTTCAGGTTGTATTTGGGGATGTTCGGTGTCTCTGAAAGTCTGAGGCAAACCCGGGAAAGAACAGTCAGCCTTAATAGGGTGGTGCCATGAGCCCCATCTGTCAGAAGAGCTGAGGACGGAGGCTGCTCTGCTTTTCTTTTAAAAGTCTGTTGATCTGAATTCTGACTGCAGCTGTTTCTAAGAAACATCATTATCTATATGTGATTTGTTAAAACACAAACTCATCTGGCTTGTGGTCATGGAGTAGAAGTCTCCATGTCTTGTGCACAGCCAGGTCATGGTGGTGCTCTGATATATGAAGTCAGAAAGGAGCTAAACCAAAGTTTTCACCCTCTTCACCAATTATCTTTGTATGATCATCTTTACTGGTCAGTAGTGATAAAATGGAAAAATTTGCTCACTGATGTTAGATGTAGTCTGAGGGACCCACTCTTAAAATCAGACCTTGAAACAGTTCCCTGGCTGCCATTTAATTATGGCTTTGTCCATTGATCCTCTGTGCTCATGTTGTGCTGTGCCTGGCAGGTAAGGATCCCAAAGTTCCTTGTGGCACTTTCTGGGCATAAAGTTGAAAGCCTCTTTGCTTAAAAGTATAAACCAAAGAATATTGCTAATGCAGGATCTGAGGTTGGACAGCCAATTAGGAGGCAACTAATGGAATAAGTGTAGAACAGCCACATTACTCATTTGAGGCTGTGGAATTGGAGGAAAGTAGAGAATTGGCCTAAAGTCAGCAAATAAAAAGGTGGAGGACTTTTAAAGGTGAAATTAAAAGCCATTCAAGAAAATTATTCACTTAAGCTGAGACTGGTGTGATACACAGCACACTTGGGCTGCTGGGATAGGGCCACTCCTTCATTCAAGGAATCTGCAGAAGGAATCTCTTGGAAACCAAGCCACTGCTGGCATGAGCACCCACGGGTGGCATTTGAAAACTGATAACCCCCAGTCATTTGCACCATTGACTGGGACACTCTCCCTTTCTCTTTTTCCTCTGTCCCTTCTGGTCACAGCTGATTTTTGCCTTGGTCATCCCCTCCTGCACCTTTTTTGTGTACTTAGAAGTGTCCCAGGAATCTGGCCTGCTGCCCAAAGGCCTGCTTGCTTCGTTGATATCCAGAGGAATGGGTGTAGGATATAGGCTATACTACTACAACACATTTAAATGTGGTAATTTCCAAACCCTTTAGAGATGGGCAACACTTTTTTTTTTTTTCCCCCCCTGTTTTATTCTCACGTTTGGATGTGAGTGGGTGAGGGGAGATATGAATGTCTGCTCCTGATTTGTTTGTCCTTGAAGTTTTGGGTCTTTTCTTTACTCTTCCTCTACTGTGTCCTGTCCATAACCCTCTTCTTCAGAGTTGTGTGTGATTGGTCAGTCTGTTCAGGAGAGTTATGAGGTCAGCTCTTTGGATGAGGAAAGTGAATTAATGGACTTCAGGACACTCATAAATGACTGCAGGTGTCTTAGGGGTCATAAACCACAGCGATTTCCATGTACTACAATAATGTTTGTAAATAAATGCACCAGACAATTGTTGGTTGAAGCAAATTTCTATTTCAGAGCCTTGAACCGCTGCCTTTCTTGAATGTATATTGCAAAAAGGGTTTTTCAGGTGTCTTTTTGATTGCTTCCTGCCTTTGCAAGCCCTGACTGCAGAGTAGTATAAATGCAAGAGACCTGTTCCAGGTGACCAAGGACTCTGCTTTACTCTGGAGAGGGGAGAAGGACTTGCAGAACTGACTCGAAGTTTATTTCTATTCCTCCACACCCAGAGCTGAGTGTGGCATTTGATGTCAGGGATTTACAAGAGTGATAATTATCTTGTAGAACCTATAAAACATTGTGCACGTGGCTTTTATTGCTGCTGCTGTGTGGAAGAGTTCCTAAGACATGTGTTGCACAAATACATGTGCAGAGTTATTCCCAGATCCTGTGACAGTGTGGGGTTCTCATGTTCATTAGCACATTAATTGTGCTGTGCCTAATGTTAGAGTAGTAGAGTTAATTTTAAAAAAACCAAAACAACCAAATAAAAACTCCAATACAACCAAACAGCTTTCTGGAGCAGAGATTCCCAGACTGAGACTCATCATTATCCCTGCCATGATAAAGTTTCCTTTATGCCACCCAATAGATATTGCACGTTTGTTCCCCTCATCCTCCGCTTTCTTGAGTCTGATTTTAGTCAACATTTTACAACCCACATCTACCAAAGTATTACTCTGAGAGCTGTATGTCATCAAACACACTTTCGTTTGAAGCAACTGATGTGAAGTGATTAACCAGCAAAATTAGTTAGTCCTAAAGCGTAATTGCTTTGTGTCTGTTTCCCATCACTTCCTTCTCTTTCCCCCTGAAGTTGCTTATCTCATCCAAAGGTGGAAGGACACTTAGTCTTTTTCTTTCCTCATTTTGTATTTTCACACACAGGCTGCATATGACATAATGAAATAAGCTAAGAAAGGAGAGTTGTATCTCTGGAGCAGGGATTTTTTTCTGTTTTTGAACGGTGGAGGTCTAAGAACCCTTTTGTAGGTGCTTGTGGATATAGACAGATTCCTTCAGGACCTGATATGTTTTAAAGCCAGATTTGCATGTTGTATCACAGAACCCAACTTTCAAGTGTCCAAGATGCTGGAAACTAGGAAGAAATGGGCAGGGGGATAAGATTCTACAAATTCTACATGTCTGTTCTCTCAGGGAAGGGCAGTGTTTAATGAAGGGTCAGTGGTGCTTTGTGACAGAGCTCTGGGCCCACCTGGGACATTCCCATGGCACTGCCTGGCATTGTGTGGCCTCACTTGTTCCCAGCCTCTGGAAACTCCTGTGGCACCCTTTGGGTGTCAGTGCACCTGTGGACAGATCCAAAGCCTGGATCTTCCAGTTAATAAAAGGACTTCTACACTCATTGAAGGATTTGATCTTGTATTTTTTTCTTAGTGTAGAACTTGCCCTTCAATATGCATTTCTCTTGTGCTGAGATAAAAATATGCTGGATGGCATTTTATTCTTTCACCTTGTTGCCCTGTAGGCTCCTGGCTGGTGCTGGGCCTGTCACTGAGCTGCTTTGAGTCTCTTTTTTTTTTTTTTTTCTAGCTATGAACTGGGAGTAATTCAGCTTCCCTATTTCAGGAATGCCCATTGCTGGGAGTTTAGTGCTATGTCGTGAAGGATTGTACTGGTGACAGGATATAGACAAGTGTTCTTGCATCAGACATGACACTTAGAGAAGTTAAGTTTTATTTTTTTTTTATAGTAGTGTCACTTCCATCCACTTTCTTTGCACTAACACTCTGCACTTAAATATGTTTGATTTAAATTTGAACCTATTACAGCCCATTTTTTTTCCCTCCAAGCGATATAGACTGACTTCACACATTACTGCTTTGGAAATAAGTGAATGCTAAAGCTGTGAAATACCTGTAGCACTTCAACAGAAATATTAATCCTTTCTGAGGAAAAAACAATCCTTTCTGTTTAGCCTTGGTTTCTGGGGAGCTGAGGTTTAGGCAATTTTTCTGTCTCCTTGTCTTTTTCCCTTCTGTGCCCCTTCCATAACTTCTAAATTGAGTTTGGAAAATGGGTAGAGGTCTTGAGACAGCAGTGTCTTTACAGATGTCATGAAAAATAGAAGAGAAAGAGAGGAGAAATCCTATTAGGAGCAGGCTGTGCTGATGTCAGTTATTGTTAGGCACCAGGGAATCCTGATGGGAGAGATGTGATGAACTCCCACCTGCAGAAAAGGCTTGGGTTAGAGCTTGTGTCTCCCGAGTCAGGAACTGCTGTCAGTCAGAAGACATGAATTTGTAGCTAACAAGGCTGCCTTGCTCAGTGTGCTTAGAAATGTGCCTGGTTTTAAATGACCTTGAGCTATGGATGTTACCAGACTAGACAGGTTTTCAACCAATTTGAAAGTGAGGTGGAATATAGATATATTCCCATTACTAAAAGTTTCATGGTTTGATTATAAAAAAAAAGTTCTAATGGAAAGTTATTGACAAAAATCTTAATGTAAAGAATGCTATTCCATGTTTTCTAGTCAAATTCAGCCTTTGTAGAAGTAAATTTTATAGGTATTTAGCTCATGTTGATACCTGGAAATTGAAGTCAGGTCAAGGTAGACAGTGGACTCCTGTTAAGTATAATGCTTTATTATGTGGGCTCTAGTTTGACATTCAGGATGTTATGCCTGTTTAACTTCATCTACTTCCAGCTTTTCTGGATTAACTCCACATGTTGACAAGTCTGGAGTTATTTGGTGCTGTCTTCACAGTAATGGAAATACGTTATGTCAGAAAAATGGAGATGAGGCAGGTGCTACTAAATTCTTTTAGTGACATCTTGCTAGTGATACCTTCAGGGTAATTTCTAGATGTTGCAGTTCATTAACACGGATGGCGGAGCAGCTTGTGAATAATTATGTGTTCTGTGTGCTGACATGGATTTTTTGTTTGTCCTTTTCTCTGCCAGGACTCCACTGTTGTGACTCCAATTATCCTCAGAACAGACCCACAGGGATTTTTCTTCTACTGGACAGATCAAAATAAGGTAAGAGAAAAGCTTCCAGCTCCAGAATGGTTCTTCCTTTTCTCTGTGGTGTGATGTGCAGTCTTGGCGCAGCAGACAAGAATTATATCAGCGTATCTTCCTCTGCTCTTCTGGAGAGCCAAGGCAACAGGCCTGTGGCTCATCCCTGGTGCACAAATCTGGGAGAGATGGATGGAAGATTTGGTAAATTCCAGCCATGTTAATGTGATGCCTGGTGAGGTGTATAATTATCCTGGCAAGGACAGGAAGGATCCGTTTGGGATGCTGTTGTGGTTCATAGTTGGCTTGTGGTTTCCCTTGCCTTCCGCAAGGGGATTTTGTCTGTGGTGCACGGCAGGCCCGGAATTCCTGGAGGCCATAGCTCCCTTTGAATTCTTCCTCCTTAATATCCACGTGCTCCCTGGCCATGCCTGGTGGGCCACGTCACCAAGTTCTTACTAATCCTCGCTGGACACTTTCAAAAACATTCCGGTGTGCTGAGCTCACTCCCGTGGCTGGGAAGCAGTTGGGAAAGCTCACGGCCTGATTCATCGCTGCCGTGCTCCGGTTTCACATCCATGTCACTCCTCGGAACCACCACTGCCACGTTCCCAGCTGTTGGAGGCTGGAAGCTCAAGGCAACACAGGGAAGGAGGTCAGCACCCTGAGTACTTGGGTGCAGTTAGTTTCATGCACAGATTTAGAATAGGAGATTAGTGTTGCAATTGGCGTAGTAAAACGCCGTATCAAAACTAGGAATTGAATGAGTTTCTCATTTTCATACAGATGAATTTTCAAGTACTTATCAAGTAAGTAAGTACTGTACTGGCTCCCTGTTGAAAATGGTGTTGAACTTGGTAGTGCTTGAGCTTTGGCCTTGTATGAGTATCTGCCAGAAAGACTAAATGTGTGCTGGTAGTTTCGTGGCTGCAGAAACCTGGTTTACCAGTTGTGTAGCTCTTTTTCAGGAATTCCTGTTGATTTTATGTTCATATACTGGGGCAAAAATAGCTTGAGGAGATGGCAACCATGCAATGTGCAGGCTGAAGAGGCAATTCGCTGTTACATTAGATCATGTTTATCTTCCTATGTTTGCTTTTGAGAGGAGATGGAGCACAGTTTTGAGTGAGTATATTTGGAAATCATATTGTGGAGTTTATGATGAAAATCTTGTCTTTGCCTGTGCTTGTACAGGGTTGTGGTGGGTAACAGTGAGTTCATCTGTTGACAGGGAGAGTTGTTTGAAATTACTGCCCAGAGGAGCCAAGCGAGTGCCCTCAGAAGCTGAAGGCTGTGACTGATTTACACTGACCCGGTGGCTGTGCCAGGACACAGTGCAGCCTTTTGGCTTGTTCCTTCCCTTCCATAAACTAATTGTATAAGCTAAAAAATAACGATGAACTTTGTAAGAATAAGTGGAAACCCAGAGTTGATTGGAGAGTTTATTTCACTTGTAATATGTTTGGCACTAAGACCTCCTTCAGTTTCCTACTGTTGTCTGTAAAAACAATGTCTTGAAGCAATTCTGTGAAGAATAGCTATTTATAGAATTGTTGTTCTCATATTCATGAAAAAATGTATTTATAATGCTCAGAGCATTTTTTTTAAAGGTTGGATATTTATACAAGAAGTTTAAGTGTCAGTTTGATTTTTAAACTTGCAAATCAAGACTCTGTAAAGAACAAGAGATTTTTCTGGTTAATAATTCATGACAACTTAGGTGAAGCTGGTTTCTAAACACCATCCTAGCAGGGCCTATTTAAAGAAAGTAAATTTATATCTGCTGGGGTGCTGATAGTGCAAGGACTGGGAAGGAAATGCCTTTTTCTGCCTTTACAGAGTATTTGGGTTCACATTTATTGTGAAATTGCAAATACATGAAACAAGGAGGTTATATAGGAGATTCTCTTTAATTTCCTTCTCTTTGTGTGCAGTGATCCTGTGATGATAGTGGAACTATGTGAAGAAATATGAGGACAATACAACCTCTGTGATCACTTTCTCTTTTCCCCCCTCCGTGTTATTTTTTAAGCATTTGCTTTTGTCATGAGCAAGGCCTGTGATTTTCTGTGTGTGGAAAGATAAGCCTTGCTAAACAAAGTGATGAAGTGGGAGAAGCCTGCTGCCAGCTTCCTTGATCAGGCGTGTTTTCCTGGGAGCTGACTACAAAAGGTGTGGAGATGAGGCCTGAGCAGCAGCCGTCTTTCAAGCCATTTGTGTGTCCTGTTTGCCACTGTGTGACAGTAAATCACTGCCTGGATAATGGTGTGGTGCTTGAAACAGGAATCTGCCTCCTTTGCTTGCTGTTGCCTCCTTATCAGTAAAGTTACACAAAAATTACATGAATCACTGGGAGGGAAAAACAAAACAAACAAGAAACTACTCCCCTGTGTTAAATTTTGTTTAGCTTAGGGAGCTGGTGGTTGTAGCCCTGCAGCTTTCCCTGGCTCGTTGGCTGGTTGAGCTGCTTCTGGCATTGTTTTCTTGTTCCCTTCCTTTTCTGTTTCTTCTCTGTTGCAGGAAAAGGCAAATAATCTGTAGTGTCTGCTGTCTAGCAGTGGGTCTGGACAGTTTTTGAGATTATTCTTTGTGCAGTCAGAGCCTGAAGCTCTGGTGAAGATGCCTGTGGAGGGCAGCCCTCCCTTGGTGTCACTGACCCCGTCTTGTAACTCTCCACGAGCTGCTGATGCTCGCAGGCTTTGCAGCCCAGCCAGTGGCTCTGGGTAATGCTGCAGTTGAGCAGATGAGGGTCCAAAAGGCTGCTGAGGGTCAAGTTTTATATACATGACCCGTGTGCACTGTTCCCTTGCTTTCCCTCAGAGCTTTCTGATAAATAACTTAGTACCAATTTCCGTTTTAGTCTCAGGAGCTGTGTACTCATCATAGACAATCCAAGATCTGTAGTGTCAGCCCCATGGAGATCCTTTCCACTTAGGATATGCCACATGTGGAAGACTGAAGGGTGGCAGTTTTTGTGGTGTGAAGGTCTGTTAAATAATTTCATTTAAGCTCTAATCTTGCAGTTAGGTAATACCCATGTGGTATCCTGCATTTTGACATGCTCACTGTGTTATTTGCATGCTTCAGCTTACATTGCTCTCATCAGTAAAGGTAGTCCTCCAAAATCAAGGCATCCATGGCATTTCCCTGTTTTCTGATAACAGCAAGGACATTTGATACCTTTTGTTTTGAACAGATGGCAGGACAGCTTTCTGATGTTTATTGTATTTTTCAGTATGAAATTATTTTGTTGCTGAAGATTCTGGAATACTTTCTTCTTCATCTGTATGCAGAGCGCTGGCTGATTCCATATTATTACTTGAATGATTCTCAACATGGGCTTTATGAAGAAAAATTAATTAATGTGACAAGCTTATGTCTGTTACTTATTGTTTAGGTAATGTTTCTTAACTACAGCAAACGCAGACAATATTCATTGTGGTGTTGTATTTTATGACCAGAGTAAAACATAACTCAATTTCTTGATTTTTTTTTTTTTTTTAACATGGAATGCTGTTTCTTCCATTTGTTCTTATTCTGGTCATGAGCATGGAAGAAAGATAAATCACAATTTAACCAGGTGAAGAGAGTCTGCTAGAGTAAAAAGGAGTGATAATCAAAAGCATTTCTGAGGAGATGAGCAGAGGCTGGAAGCATTCAGTGCGTTTAGCCCAGCTAGCAAAGCAAAGCCAGACAAAGACTGGTTTGTGTGTGGATAAATGTATTAATGGATGCATAGGCAGACTAGGAGAAGGAAAAAGGTATTTTCAGGCAGTTTGTGCATTATTACTCCTGCATCCTTTGTCTGGAAGTTGTTATGCGATCAGAAGGATGTTGGGAGGAGGCATTTAGCCGTTGACTCAGTGCAATTCTAACACTGTGCAAGAAAAGGAGGGAAAGGAGGAAAGCAGCTAATTGCTTTTGTGGTGGATCTATTTAGGGGTTTAAAAGTCTGAGGATGGTTAATATGCTGTCCTCTCTCTCACTAGCACATGCTGATTTATTCCCCTTTATTTTAAAAGCTGGGCAACTGCAGTGACATGGCAGCATGGAAACACAGAGAGTGCAGACCCAGCCTCATCCACTGCACCACAAAAAGAGATTTAACAGTCTGTGTTGTGAAACTCAATGTAAGTGCCCAGTTCCTGGGAGTAGGCAGCAATTTCTAATGCCTCCTGTAAACAGATGATGATGATCTTGTTTGTCCAAAGGATGTGTTTGTTGAGAAGCTACTGCAAGTGCTGAGATACTCTGTGGGAGGGGATGTGAGGCTGGGGCTTCCCTCCTCAGCCCCTTGCGATTTGAGCAGCAGCACTGCCCAGCCAAGGGCTTTAGCTACAGGGAGAGCCAGCTTCAGGGGGTTTGTGGCACCATTCCTACCTCAAGGTTTTAAATGTGTTTAAGAGAAGATGGAGTGGTGAAGCCACAGAAGTACTCACAGGCAGCCATCTCCCCCAGACTGACAGGCTGAGGGTATCTCAGGGCAGAGAGAGACTTGATCTGTACAGTTTTTTAATGATAGTTTTGCAGTTTCCAAGGGAAAGAGTTGGGTAGTTTCTCCTCTTCCAGGGACAGGCTTGTTTTCATGTGTGAACATCACTGGCAGAACTGGTGCCAGCATGCTGCAGCTCAGCCACAGGATATGAGCTTGATAGAAGAGCCTGGAGCAGTAAAATTCTGTGCCTTGAGCTGGAGCTCTCTTGTGCCATGAGAGTGCATGAAGTGGTTCCTTATGATAAAAGATGAGAGGATTTTTCACACTTGGAAGGTCCTTTCCCTTCTTGTGTCCTAATGTGATCCGGAGTTCCTTGGGGCCTGAAAACCCAGCGCAGATGACAGAGTGAATGTGGGAAGCGGAGCCCGAGGGCTGTAGGTAGGATTCGGGAGGATTAGCTTTGGATTCAGCATGTTTTTAAATTCTGTGGCAATCCCATTGCCCTCTTCCATATGGAAGATGATGTGGCATTTTTCCAGCTGCTGGGGATTTTGCCTGTTACGTAAGAGAGTTCTTTTGTGTCTCTTTTGAAGCAGAGCTTTAAAACAATTGGGTCAGTATTTGTATTGCCCTGTGAGTCAAAAATGTTTACATTAGGTCTGT
Organism: Oriolus oriolus; assembly: GCA_013400235.1. Taxonomy (NCBI): domain Eukaryota; kingdom Metazoa; phylum Chordata; class Aves; order Passeriformes; family Corvidae; genus Oriolus; species Oriolus oriolus. Next base: position 1,200,722 of record VXBT01002848.1, read on the forward strand.
ATATGCTTTACAGTACATTTGAAAGGCATACAATAAAGACTGAAGTTAATGTATCAATATTTGAAACTCACCTAGTAATTTAATGAGAATGGAATATTTACTAGTACCAGGTTTAAAAATACCTGCTCCAAACCTCAACTGTTTGCCTTAATTTATTCAAGAGCAAGGTTACTCAGTCATGCGTCTCAGTGCTGAAAACATCCAAGGAGTGCATCATTAAACATGTATCCACACTTCTCTCTCTGGCATGTAAACAGGAAAAAAAGCCCAATAACTTAAACCCTTAAACTTGAGACTGTAAATACAATTAATTGAATGAGAAAAAATAGTGCATATGTGTCCTTAAAAAGGAGTATTTTACGTGCTCAGTGAAAATCTCACTTTTCTTGCTCATTCTTGTAGCATCCTTAGCATTTCAGCAACTCAATCCCTTTCTGTTAATTCTGTTTCATAATGAGGATTGGCTATGTGGGCCTCTGTCTATGAACAGATTTGCCTTTGCTTCAGCTGTAGAACACAGGAGTTGAAATTACTTGGGTCCGTGTCCTGGCATTCTACCAGGCATGAATAAGACTCGTGGTGGGTTTTTTTGTTGTTGCTTTTTAAAATTCTGTCTGTGTTCCCAATTCTGCCTTGTGTTCTCAGTGCTCTACTACTTCTGATGCTTCTCCATGGGCTTCTGTAAAAAAAAAACCCCAAACAAACTCTCATTTGCATCTGCACATTCTCCAGTGTCAGACAGGCACAAGGGGAAATAATACCAAAACTGGGGAAGTTTTATATCCATAGGACCCCTTTGATATCAGATCATAATCCTCTCCTACTGAAGGGAAGGTAAAGTTGATTAATGAATGGTGTTGCTCTAAACTTGCTCTATTTCTTTATCCATATACTGCTTGTGTGAACTGAGTGTGAAGCTGGACGTGAATTGTCCCTGATTTTTGAGAGCAGGGTTTACTTCTTGTATTTCAGTTGGAAATTTAAGGATAAGGAGTTTCAGGCTCTGGAAGGTGGAGATGGTCCTGTGGAGGTCCTGTTAATTTTTTCACTGGAAAATCTGGATGAGGACTTCCCTGGGACAAGGAGTTGTGGGGATGTGAGGTTCTTCTTCTTAATGACACTGGAAATTGGGAGCAAACCTGAAGCAGACAGTGAAATACCAGTGGTGGCACAGCAAATAATCTGGGTTTTGCAATCTTTGTGATTCTTGAATTTGAGGCGTAACATTTGGAGGCACCATGGTGGCATTAGGGACTCGAGAACAGCTCATGTTTTTTTCCCAACCACTTAAAACCCAGCATGTGAGCGGAATGAAAGAAGACAGGGAAGTGGGAGGGAATTGCCACAGACAGTGAAAATGGGAGGAAATATTTCATGGAGGTCAGCTTCCCATCAGGCTGCTGATTTAAGGGAAATCTCTCTGCTTTCAAAACATGGAAATTGTTCAAGGCCCATTAGGGAAGTGGTACTACATCAAACACAGACCTCTAATAAGCATTTCCCACTGCTAAATATCTCCCTTCTTGTGAGGGAGGCAGGAATAGAAAATGAGGTTTTGGGTTTAATCCACAGCACAGGTCCAGTTTCTGAAGTGAGGAAGCCAAAGAACCTCAGAAAGTGAGGATGACTCTGGAGTTAGCCAAATTTATGTACTCCTGAGTTCTCAGGCACTGAGAACAATCCCAACATTTTATATCATGTGAGAATATTATCCTTGCTATCTACTGAGCATGGCTTGTGACTTTCCTGTAAAGATGAGACTGTAGGTTGTCTTTTGTTTAAAAGGACTGAGACTTTGTAAGCTTTGGCTTTAGATGGATGTAAATGTCAAATGTTACAAAAATTGGAAATTTGAATTTTTATGCAAGAGATTATGATCTGTCTGCTGGAGACTGTTTTGCTGTTACAATTTTCAATTTAAATATCTCAGTGAAGAAAACTTGTGTCCAAGTTGACCAACATCCACTGAAGTGCCTTCCTGGGCTGGTGTCTGTTTTGTAGCTGAGCAGGGCTTGCAGTAATCAGAGCTGCTGGCGTGTCGTAAGCCAGCCTGCAGTCTTTTTTTTTTGCCTCCTTAATTAAAAAAGTCTTGTGTTCGTGCCTGCAGCTTGTACATAGATTTGGTCGAATGTGCAGATTCAGCTTTGCTGACTGACCTATTATTAGCATAGTTCAAAAATTGGCTCCTAGCACATCAGCCTTCCTGATCTTTGGAAGGATAGTTGCTCTCCCGGCGTGCCTGTTGGATTGACTTCTCTGTAATGCTTCACATCCTGGCTGTTTCCTCTCCCTGTAATGCTTAGACAGTTTTTTTTTGTGTGTGTGGGGTTTTTTTTTTTTTCAGCTGTGTAAGAGAGTGCTTCAAAAAGAATGATCTTTAAAGAAGGTATATTCTGTCTCCATACATGTGATCTTCCTGTGTGAACATAGGCACTCCCCTACTAATCAGTGCTATGGGGTAAATGGGTTAGAAGTTTAGGACTTTTTTTTTTTAATTTGAGGAGTTTGAAAGATGCTCTTGGAATACAAGTGAGTGGCAATAAATGTCAGTTTTGCACTAATCCTTGCTTTATTTACCTTAAAGCTTTTTACCACTAAAAATGTGGACTTGACTCTGCTTCCCTCTTCTGCCTGCTCCTACAATTTTGGCATTTTACACATTCTGCCCGCTTGCAGCTGGCATCACACAGAGCAGAACTGCCCCTGGGCTGGATGTTCAGTGGTAACAATGTGCTCCATTGTACCCTGCCTTCCTTTTTGGTTTGGGATTAGTGTGTAAGGACAGAAGGCACTCTGTAGCTTCCTTTCCTAGGGAATCATCTCAGTCCTGTCTTTTTTTTTTTTTTTTTTTACTGACAACTTGTATTAACCCAGCATTGGGAAAACACAGTAACAGCCTCAAATGCTACAAATTACAGGCATTTTAGGTTCACTCTGTGTGTCTCATTTTTGAATAATTCTAACTGCACAGATGCTGTTTGCATTGCCAGTCTCCTGCAAATATTCCACTGATGATACATCCATAGAAGGGATGTAAAATCCATGGGCAGACTCTTGGTCTCTTGTGCTGCTGTATCTGCTCTGCAGGCAGCAGCTGTGCTACTGAAACTCTGAGTGAGCTATCGAGGGTGTCAAATCCCAGTAAGAGGGGAGACTGTGCCTTCCCCTGGCTGTGTTTGTGTAGGTGTGCCACGCGTGTGCTGCCAGCAGCAAACCTCTCATCTTGCCTTTCCACAGTGAGGGCTCTGCACCAGGCAGGAAGTGAGAATTCATCTTCGTTACTGCTTCCAGTTAATCTTTCCATATAGGCACATTTAGCAGTGTAACATGACTTCCTGATGTCCATCCTTTACTTGAGAACAGAAAACCCAGTAACAGGGGCATGTTCTCATCTCTGAGACCCAGTTTGTGACGTCGTGGCTCTCTGATGCTGAGCTGTTCCTCATGCACTCAGTGTGGGGAAGGAGCAGGGGCTGCCATGTAGAGGATGTAGATTTGTCTTCATTTAATTCCCAGGAACATTTGCAGTGTCTGGATTTTTATTGTGGAGGCTAGCACATGCCTTTATCCAAGGTGTACCCCGCATCACGGGAGAGGAACAGGGTGTTCTGTTGTCCCAGAGAACTGTTGGTGGCTGAGAATGCCTGTAAATCCTGACTCTCTGGGGCATGTCAGACACTCAGCTGCCCAATTATCCCAATGCCATTGCGGGTATTTACAGCACTGCTATTTTGGGGCTGCACTTATACATCAAAAGTGAAATCCTACCCCAGTGCCACATCCCAAAGAGCTCTTGTGCTGTCTGAGGCTGGGGATTACCAGAACCTCCCCCTGATCCCAAGGCTGGTCACAGTGTGCCTGCAGAGCTTTACTGAGCCTTTTGCCTCTGCCTGTGCAGACACCATTGGGGTGTGACATCCCTGGCTGCCCTTGGACTGGGGTGTGACATCCCTGGCTGCCCCAGGTGACAGAGCCTGCCCCAAAGCTGGAGAGCTCCGTGGGTTGGGAGCTGTTTAAGGTTCTGTTTGTGGACAGCCAACTCGCCACTGACCAAGATGAACAAACTATGGGAGTTTTGATGTGGTTACTGCACAGTATTTCTCACTTAAGAAGCCTGTGGATAATTTGGACAGGTGCTTTACTACCCAGGGAGCTGGTTATCTCTGACTGATAAGCAGCAGTAAGTGCTGTAATGAGAGTTATAATAAAAATATTGATTAGCAGACTACAGCTGCTTGGTTCTGAGTGATGCTTGTTGAAGCCTTGTTAAAACAATAATGAAATTCTAAAGGAAGCTCTTTTTCTTTAATTCTAGCTGCTCTGTGTTTTCTCAGGACAGTTAGACATTGGGCCTTATTTAATAAAAGGTATTATAAAGTGGAACACTAATGCTTGGAAGTTAAGAGTATGGCCAAAAAAATGCAGGGAGTGCCATTAGAAAAATTTAGGTAGTTTGTCCTGACACTTTCAACTTTGAGGCTGGGACAAATAAAAATGTTCTGTATTTAAGGCAACTTTTAGAATAATACAGTGATGGCTTTATTCTGTAGCTTCCCTAAAAATAGAGATAAGTAAAAGGTGCATTTCCTGCTTTGTATCTAGATTTGCTTGCAAACTAGTAAAACAAGCTTAGGGCCATGTTGTTCACATAGAAAATCCTTCTAAATTAAGGTAACACCACAGTAGAGAGCCAGGCAGAATCATTACAAATCATAAATGCTTTCCCTGACACAAGGTTATGATGACTGTGAAATTTGAAGATAGGGGAACTTTGCCTTTCAGTTCCCTGCTCGGGGCTTTTCCCCTGAAGCTGAATTTTTTAAAGTGCAGATCCTCAATTGCTCTTTACTTAAAAAGCAGTATTTCCTTAAAAGCAGTGTGATTTGTTATAATGCTCCAATGGTCCATGATTGGCTGAGGTGTTTGATGAGTAACTGGCGCTTGACAGCAAAGGAAAATGCTTTAGCAGCTGTTTTAAGTGCTGTGTGTCTGTCGGTGCCCTGTGAAAATGCTGTTCAGAGGAGCTCAGCAGGCAGAGTGCTTTCTGTAGGGGCACAGTCCATCACCACGCTGCAGTGTTTGGCTTTGGGTTGGCTGGAAAATCCATGTTGCAGAGTAAACTGGATTATTCACATAAAATGCTATCAATAAGTGGCATCGTTTAAAATGATCTCAGATAAATCTGTGGCTTTGCATTGTTCCCTGTTGTGGACACCCAAAGACACAAACCTACAGACAGTTTTTGCCTGTGAAAATTGTTGGGAAGAGCCTGTCAGAGATGCTGCAGCAGGACTCTTTGAGCATAGTGATGTCATACGTGCTAGATGGATGAGGTGAAAAGCTCCTCTCGTTAGACTTGCATGCAGTATATTTTAAAATATGGAAAATCAGTTTGAAGAGTGGCACTGCTTTTCTCCTGCCAGAAGTAGATTTTTCCAGTGCGCTGACTGCAAATTTATCTTGTCACTGACAACTCCTACCAGTATCTTTTGCATATCTGTGTGTTGCATACCCAGATTTAGATCCCTCTTTCACATATATTGGACTTCCAGTCAATGTTTCTATTGAAATCAAGGACTCAGGAAGCGGGTAGAGGTAAGGTAAAGAAAGCTGGAGGTCAACTCAGCTGTTCTGACTGGCAGACTGAAATATTTGCACTTTCCTCTGTGATGCTCCTACGTTTCACCAAATTGTTTAGACTTTACGGCCTTTGTGTAAAGGGAAAATTATCTGCCCTTTTGTAGTCACTGTGAGTGTGTGTGTAAGTATCTAAAGGCTTATCTTAGTCCTGTTGCAAAGCTGAGTGTTGAAACAAGATCTCTTAATTCCTTGAAAATGCTTTTTCTCTTGGCTGAGAACTGACATAAGACATTTCATAATGCTGAATGAAGCTTCCCCCCCCCCCCCCCCNNNGAGACCCCCCCCCCCCCCCCCGCCTCCACTTTTCCCTGGCATTTCATTCAACATTTGCAGGGATTCAGGATAAAATTTGGGGTCGTTCTTCCTCTCTTTGCCCCTCCTGCCTCAAATTCTGCTTCATGCAGAACTGACAAACACAGCTCTGTCTGGAGTGATACATGAGTTTCCTGGGCATGCCCTGTATCCTCATGCAGGAATTTTGCCAGTGCCAAAGGATGGCTTTTGGCATTTCTTTAATTTCTGGAGTTGCTGTACGGTGCACACAGACTGTGCCACTCTGATATATTCATGTTATTTTAAAGCAGCTCTTCACAAATTGCCTTCAGAGCAGGTTTAAAATGTGATGGAGACTTGGGTATGGTGGGACTGGCAATTACAAATGTAACTGTGTACAGCACGTCACTTCATGTGGCCTCCTTTAGAGTGCTCAGACACATGGATAATGTTGCAGCTAAAAATATGGGTCTGAAAATAACAATGTAGGGCTCCTACCAGTGAAGAATGCAGGAATTTAGCCCCAGCCATCACTCTAAATCCTTTGGATTTATGCTGGTACTTGGTCATGGCGACTCAGCAACTTCCCTGGATTTCTGCCAGGAAGATGGCTAATGGAACAATCTTTTTATGATCTGTTTAGCTAAATGGCTATAATAATGTGGGATATTAGAGTAACAGTTGCTGTTGACCATCCTGCAGTAGATCAAAGTTTGCATATACAGGCACTATGCACTTCCTCTCAGAGTCATGCATATAATTTGGAGCTTCTCATTTGTTGCCATGGTATTATATTATCAGAACAAGGAGAAACAGAAGTGGTGATTTTAATGAACCAAGTCAAAAGTGCCAGTCTGCAACAGTCTCAGCTCAGAGGCTAAGGAATGGTTCTTGGGTGCCAGTAGTAACACAAAAGGGTGCTCTGTAGGTGGCTGTCAGACACTGGTGGCATCTGAGGTTTTCCAAGGCTTGAAATACGAATCCAAACTTGCTAAAACTGCCCTGTGTCATAAGACTGGAGACATGTTTGGCTCATATTGCTGTTGCAATTTTATGTGACCTCAGGCTGTGGCCTCTGAAGGACAGATGGCCAACACCTGGAGCTGGAATTTGCATCCCAGGATTCACGGGCTTGAGTCATTCTGCTTCACCTGGCCTGTGCAGAGTGTGGTGGTGGCTAGCAGGTCAGTCACCTCCTGATTCCACAGTGGGCTTGGAGGTGAAGAGAAAAGGGAGAGATGGAAATGAAGCATCTAGCTGGTGACTCTGACTTGACTTGCTTCTGAGAACCTCTTCATGGAGACAGAACAAGGTACTTGAGTTTTCCTGTTAGTTAAAATAAGTGTGACTGACCAATGGGAGATCACTCAAGGTGTGGAGAGACTTAAGGCCCAGTCTCCCTCTGCCTGATTCAAAAGAGGGGTTTGAAGCACATCCATATCTGAGATTGGTGAAACTGAGCTGTTTCAGACACGTATGGATTTTGTACATTTGAATTTAATCTACATGACAATGACACCAACATGAGGGTAATGTGAATCACGAGGGCATTTTAAGTTGACAGTAAATTCCCTAGAGACTAAAAAAATGCCAATTATATGGGCATGTCTCGAAGAATAAGGTCTGTGGGAATAAATCACACATAATCTTAATGGACTGTTTCAGAAATTGTAAAATCTATTCCATTAGTGTAATATCCTACTGGCATTAGATAAGCTGTGTAATTGGCTTGGCTTTATGTTTAGAATATAGACTGTTGGTCTGAACATTCATATATTGATATGATTGATTATGGTGCAAATGATTTAGAGAATTAGCTTAAGAGCGTGGAACAAGCTGTTATGACCTAATAAAATTCTATGCCAAAAAAAAAAAGAAAATAGCATCGTTTCAAGTCAAGGACTCAAGCTGAAAAGGCAGCTTTTGTCCACCATTCAAGGTCTAATGGATGTAGGACACAAACTTCATACCATCTGAGAAGGGAATTGCTGAATGAAAGCCTGCCTGGCTTTCATCTGTGTTTGTTACCTGCAGAGGTGGAGAGCTCTCCTTTGGCTAGCTGGGCAATGAATGAGCTGTTCATAAACACCCCCCTCACGTGTGGAGTTCAGGTGAATTTACCAGGCTTGTGTTGCTATGTGAGCAGCAAGGACAAGGGACCAGGCTTTTGTAGCTCTATAACCTCTGGGAAATGTCAAACCCCAGATAAACTCCCTTGATTTCATAGCTGAGGGTTTTTTAAAGTATTTTTCGTGTTTGATTCTGTAGGTGTGTATAAAATTAAATAGGCTAGCTTGTGGAATCAGACTCATTGCTCTGAGCTAAGAAAGCTGCCTTGCACTGGATGGAATGCTTTTGGAAATCCTGAATGTCATGTTTGACTTCAGTTACAGTCATGGGGAGTAGGAATAGACATTAGTATCTGCTTACTGTCATGTAAGGAGAATGAACAGTTCTGGTTTAAATCCAGACTTACTTGGATTTTGTTAAGGACAACTATGAAGTTATTTTTATCTTCATCTGTACTTTACCCTGTGCTGATCAGTTGAGGTGACAATGCAGCACTCTAGCCTGAATTTGCCCGAAGACACAAGCCATACTCTGATGTGGATTAATAAATTTGTGTTCTGTTGACTTTGGAGATCAGTCATATCTCCTGTGTCTAAATGCGCCTGGTTTTTTTTCCCAGAGGTTGTCTAAAAGGAGATTCTGGAGTTTTAAACATGCCACGAACATAGAGCTGTGTGCATGTGCTTTGCTTTTTTCTGTTCTTTTTATTTTCCCCCCATCCTCAGCTCCCAAGAAGTTAATATACCTTGAAATGTGTGACTTCCTAGGAGAGGCCTGAGAGTGTCTTTGACTGATATTGTGATAGGAATGGCAGTGTTGGCTCCAGAGACTCAATTCCAGTCAGACAGCTACTGATGAACAAACCACTGCACAAATCAACAGCGTGAGAAAAAATGCAATATATTGCAAGGTCCTGTGAGATCTGGAAATCTTTGTTTTAACTGAGTGTTTTGTCAAACTGATGGATGCTGATACCAGAGTGAATGATGTGTGCGTTGCTTGTTGTGTGCAGAATCTAGAAAAGCCTTTTTCCATTACATAATGGGTTTTGGACTTCTCTTCTTGAACGTTTTCTGCATCCTCATTTTTTTTCCATCTTACTTACAGAGCCACATGACTTAGGAATGATGTATCAGAGATGCTTGAGTAAGTCAGAAACATGTTGGAGTTGTGGAGTGACACCCAGCACAGTATTGGACTGCTGGTCCTAAAGTGCTGGTGTGCGCTGTGGAGAGTGGGAATTGGGGATGGAGGAGCACTGCTGCTTACCTGGCAGCCTCAGAGCTGTAAGCAGACTTCTGCTTTCTGTTCACTTCAAAATGTTACACTGATGATAAACAGCTTTTGAAATGGAAACCTTAGATCAGGAGGCAAATAATTAATGAATATTGCATTAAAGTGCAAAAAATCCTCTCTTTGCAAACCATGGGGAGATAGCTTAGAGCTATCTTAGAGCTCCAGAATATTTTTCACTTAGACCATTTTCTAAGCAGTCAAGCTAAACTGTGTGGGTTTTAAACTTCAGAGTAAGATGAAGATGTATGGATGTACAGTTACACAGCTGGGCATTGGAAAGGTCCTTCACTGAGGGAGGAAAACATGTTTGTTCTTCTTTAGTTTTATTTATTTATTTTTACCAAGAAGCATAACTTTGTCTGAAAATTCAAAATCATGCTGTATTTAAGTGAGTTCATGTTGTGTGTGCTGTCAAGATAGAAAGCAAGCCAGTTGTAAAGCTTGGTCTTTGAAGCTAAATCAGTTTTCAGAGATGAGCTTTTATGTCTTGTCTTAGCTTTGTGCCCAGGGATTTTTTTCTAGCAGGGTACATTTTTAAGAGAAGGTAATTGAAGTGATATTTCATGAGTATCCACATCACCAACACTGGGTGGGATAGACATTTGTGTCCTCAGGTCCTTAAGCATTGTCCAGCCTTCTGTGCGAGAAGAGTCACCTTTGGGGGCTTCTGGCCTTCCTTAATTTGGTGTCCTAGTCCATAGCAGGAGTGTTCCTGTTTCATGGTGATTGTTTTCGTAAGGTTTGCATGGGCTGTCCCTCCTCTCAGCCCTTGCTCATGTCTTGCATTGTGTGAGGTATTGCTGGTGAGCTGCTGACCCTTCAGCTCATCCATGGGAGTTCATTCCTGGCGCTTAGGGGAAGCCACCAAGCGCTCCCACCCAGCAGACTTTGCTTGAGGGTGACACCGAGGCCCAAACAGCTCCCTACAAACTCCCCTGGGGCATTTGAGCTGGCAGAGGGAGAACAGCCTGGGTGATGCTGGCTCCGGAGAAGTGACACCTGGGAGCAAGGAGGCTGTGTGTGTTGGTTCTGTGACTGTCTAGATGTGCTGCTATGGCAGCCACAAAGGGTGTCTGATAGGTGTGACACTCTGAAATGCACTTATTTTCACAGGATCACACAGAATAGTTAGGGTTGGACGGGATTTTGTTGGAGATGGACTTCTAGGTGGGTTTTAAAGGATTCTCATACATCAGGCAGGTGGTGATTTCTATAAAGCATCGTGGCTGTGCTGTGCCATGCAGAGCCAGCCTGGGTTAGCTCTGATCCGACACAGAGCTGAGCTGCAGTTAAGCAAGCTCTCCTGAGCACCCTTATTCCGGATGGTAGGAAAAAGTAAATCCTTTAGTGTACAGCTATAATGAAGCAGGATTCCCTGCTCTTCATTGTTTGGGGTGGGAAGAAAGACTTGGTATTTTTTTCTCATTTTTAAATCCCACATCTCAAGGCGTTCTTTGCTGTGTGCTTACCCTGTGTGTGAGCAAGGCTGCTTCTTGTTGAGTGATACTGTAGCTGTTGGTTTATCTCCTGCCTCTGTCACAGGACGGGTTCTTCTCTGGGTTCTGTTCTTTTGGCAGCAGCGTTTTGTTCCCTGCCAATTTAAAAGTCAATTAAAATAATGAAGATATTGATGCATATTTCATCATCACCTGTAGGTGCCTAATCCTGGAGTGACAGATAAGCAGTGGCCCAAATAATTTGGACCTTCCTTGCAAAACTCTCAAAGCCAGTGGACTGAACTTTTTTCTTTCCTCGTAATCCTACAGCAGATGTAGGAAATGGAAAGTCTGGTGAGGCAATATGGAATGCATTTGCATATTGGTAGATGATCCAACCCTGACTATAAATTTTCTAGTCAGGGTTGAGTTTTTTGAAGTTAACTTAATTTGTTGTTTGGGAGAAAGGTGAGATGGGCCACCAGGCAGCCTCTAACAGAATCCCCAGTTTCTCAGCCAGAAGCTAAATGTAGTTGTTTGCTGGTGGCATCTTCTGGGACACAGTGCTTATCCTCCTACCAAAGAATATCTGCTGAGTGAAGCTTTGTCCTACCATCTCCTGGCTGTGCAGAGAGCATTGCAGGCTCCTGGGACTGGGAAATGAGATTTTCCTGACATCTCAGCACCAAGTAACTCTTCAGTGTCACTGAAGGTATTGCTGTACCACTGCTACAGGAGCAGACAGTGTTGAATAGTCTGCTGTGAGCACAGCTGCTCCAAGCCCTTGAAGGGTGGGTATAAATGCACTTTTAGGAAGTGGAGGTCAAGTGTGTGCTTGGGTAGTGCTGGTCTGAAACTATGAGAGACGCTGATATCTTCCTAAGGGGCTGTGTTTGCTGGCCCTATCACACCTCTGTGGATAATCATTAGCTGCATCTGAATCTTCTCCCGAGGGTATTGGGCTTCCTGTTCCTGCAGGTGAATAGCAATGAGGCATAATTGAGCAGAGGAAAGGCTTGCTGCCAGCTGTGGAGAATCCACACCGGTTGCTACAGGTGTAATCATTAGCTTGGCCTTTTAAAGGAACTGGAAATAATTATCAGGCTATTAGGTGCTAAGAAAACCTCCAGGCTTCTTTTGGCATGGTCGTGTGGCTGATTGTATGTAACCCTTGAGATGATGCCTGAAGAGGCCAACCTGGAAACAGAGACTAGATGGGAATAAAGGTGGATATTTATTGGAAAGGCCTTCAGAGGCACACCCTGGGCAGGCCAGAGGCTACACCCCAGGTGGACAAGTCACAAGTTCTTCACACTTTCATAGGTTTGGTCCATTTGCCTATCAGCATAAATTCCCCAATTAAACTTTAGCTAATGATGTAATTTCTCCAAGCTTGCCCCCCTTCTCAAGATGCTGGGTTACACATTTTGGGCCTAGGACGGTCTGGGTGTCCTTGAAGAGCAGCCTGGAGAGGGTTTGTTATGTCTGTCTGAGCATGAGAGAGCAGCAGCTGACAGGCCACAAGAAACTTCAGAGTCATACACTGGGAGTACAGAATTTTGAAAAATATAAGAATTAAAACCTAAGGCATCAGAGGCATTAAAAAGTTGTGTGCTCAGTGACGCCGAACTTCTCTCTGCAAGTGCGAAAGCCAAACAAGAAATCTTGTAATCCAGAAACTGACTTCATCTGGTTCTTTCTTTGTTGCTGTTGCCGCTACAACTTTCTCTGCAGTTCAGATAACTTCCTTGTGTAATTCTTTGCCCTCTCGCAGAAGGTGGAGTTGGGGAGACTACAAAACACACAAACTGTTGTTGCATAACCCTTGTTTGCAGTGAGCAAAGTTAAGTGTCTGGATGGGTGGGACTGCAGCCTCTTCAACATCCATGTGGAGTTGCATTTGGCAGTAAAAATGTGCTGAAGTGATGCCTCTCTAGCAGAGATACTGATGTTTTGTCCAATGCAGTAATGCTGTATTTTAAGAAAAAATTTTGAAACAGAAGTACAGCTGTAGTGGAAGATGCAGTGATTGTAGCTTTTCTGATGTTGTCACTGGAAAAATAAAAAGAAATGTGAGAAATGTGAGTGAATTGTTGTTGGGTTGCTGTTGTTTGGCATGTATGATTACTTAAACTTTATTAAAAACAGGGAGAGCCGGTTAAAATGTTGGTTTTAGGTTTAAATTTTGTTCATGGTTTCTCGTCTGTTAGCATGAGGGGAAAATGACTTAACTCGGCAATTACAGAAGCAGTTGTGCTTGCTGTGTGAGCTGGTACAATTCCCAAAGCTCAGGATGCATCCACTGAAGGAAAACTGGAATTAATGGATGCACTTGCTTATTTTTTTAGGAAGAATGACTTGTTACTTCGTGGAGGTAGGGATACTAAAACTGAAGCTGCTTCCTGGTGAAAGGGAAAACTGTGTTTGAGCTGTGGAGAATTGGGAGAGGAGTTTTGTGAGTGAGCCACATCTTGCTGGATTCCACCTTTTCATGTCAGTTTGGGACAGGATCAATTCTGATAAGCAGACCCCAATTCTGATAAGCAAACCCCAATTCTGGGCAGTGCCCTGACATGTAGGTCACCATCTCGCTCAGATTGGTGATATGTGTAACTTTGTGTATTAGGGGCAGTAATTTCTCTTGAAAGCAAAGTTGCTCCACTGCTCCAATCCATGTATTCAGTGAAGAAAAGTAAAAGTACTAGGTAGAAAAGTTACTTTCTTCTTTTTGATTGACTGGAGTAATTAATGAAAATAATTTTCTAACATTAAAGCTGACAGAAATGTAATCTGATGTCTTGTCAAGTTCACAGGCATTACTTTGCAAGAGCCTGATTGACAGCTCTGGGGGGAAAAAGCTGTAATTGTATTCATATGGAACCTACAGCATTTGCCTAACTCATCAAGCAAAAGTTACTGAAAATGTCCCTGGACCTTTCTACAACCCTTAATGTTGAAAGATTTTTGTATTTTTAAGGCAAAATGTCAATATAAAAGAATTTGTTGTCTTGGACATGCAAAAGTGAGAAAATTTGTAAGTGCAGCTGAATGAATGAAGTTTAAATTCTTCAGGGTGCTCCCAGAACACAGCTATTGTGGCAGATCTCACTGTGTCCTTGTGAAATCTTAAAGCTTTGATAAATGGATCTCTTAAGAAGTAGAGCCGCAGAATTCAGATCCTCTGCCTTTTAAGGTATTGGTCTGATATTGGCAGGTGCTTCAAAAGATGGAAAATGCTTCTAAAAGCTCCCCTTTAATTTCAGTGTGAGACAACGGAGTGATTCCGTTATCATGTGTTGGCTGCTGGCTGAGGTTTGGGAAATGCTGGATTTGGGCTGGACTCCTTCCCTACTTTGTGACAGCACAGACCTCAGGTGAAGCAATGAAAAGTTGTTTACTGGTACAGCATTGAAGGGTTTAATATAGACACTTTGAGAGTATTTTTAATAGAAATAATACTGTTTTACAAGGTATAATTTATGTTCTCAACACCAATGCTTTGAAATAGTGTCAATTTACTATAAAATTCTGTGAGTTTTAATGCGGTTCTTGAAAGTTCATAACTAACCTTTACTCGGCAGAAATAAGATTGAGCCTGTCCCTAGTATGGGTTCTGTCCGTCAGATAAAATATTAAACCAAGGTCCCTCTTGCTGTCAAGAAATAAGTTCCTTTGGAAGGGGGAGTGATAAAGTTGGTGATGGGCCAAGAGTCCCTCCTCTGTCAGGCTGTAGCAGTCAAGGCTGCCTGACAAATAATACAGTGCTGCTCTGCTGCTCTCTTCCAGTCCCAGCCCTAAACTAATTGGGAGAGAATGGGATCCTGACCTGTGACTGGGCATCCTGCAATCCCAATAATCCATTTTTTTAGCGGTCTCTAGTGTGTGTTTAATATTTGAAGCCTTAAGTCGAATGTATACGGCTCCTTTAATAGTTGTCAGCTACTTTTTTGTTGGCTGTTATGCTACTTCCCACTAGACATTTAGAAACCAGAGTAAGTTTAGAATGATGTTTGTATTTTTAATGCCTACTTGAAAGAAATTCAGTAATTAGAAGGTGTAGTAGTGTATGTTGTGGGAGAGAAACTTTAGAACTTAACGTTACTTCACTGATATCCTTTGAAGAATGAAACTGCTTTTGCAGTTCATGTAAGACTTTTCCATTTGTTTCAATAGCTATTTCTGATTGCAAAGTATGCTCTCTTATTTTGCATAGGGAATAATAGTAAATAAATTTCTGTTGCCTTCTGTTATGTGTCTTCTCTGAAAGTTTCAGCCATCTGAGCCCTCAGCTTGTTGTATTGTGTATTTGCTTGTATTGAATGTGTTCCAGCTCTTCATTTCCCAGGGCATGTGGAATTGGTGAAATTCCATGGCAAAGGATTGTTTTGGGCATATAAACATAGTGTCAAGACTTTTTAAAGCTCAGGAAGTGCAAGCACTTAAAAGTTATGGGAGTCAAACACATCCATGTATGCTCGTGCATGTTTCTCAAGGCAGTGTGTTGTGGTAAGACACCAGAAATTTTTTTTTTTTTTGAGATCAGGTTTCCCCCAAGAGTTTTATCCATGTAAAGGAAGTCAGGAGAAAACAAGTCTGCTGTTATTTCCTGGATTATATGTATTTACCTCCTAGAAAAGTTATGCAATAAATAAAGAAAGGCTTGGCCTGGCCAAGGTTGATGGAAAGTTCCAAAGGAAACGTCTGTGCATGGTTAGTGCTTTTGTTGAAGCTCTTGTTGCACTTGCTAAAAAGAGAAGTAGACCTGTAAACAAACAAGACAAGCTTAAGTCAAGCTAAACATAGAGATTTATTTCTAATTAATCAGAAATTTATTATGAAATGTGTGATTTGCAAGTCCTGCTTGCAAGACAAACAATAACTGCCATGGAAAGCAGCAGATTTAAGTGTATTCACCAGTGTCCCAAACACTGAGTTTTCCAACTTACATCCTGTCCTTCAGCCAGTAACCAAACCTTAACGTGATGTGCTAATTGGAAAATGTTTTGTCTTTTCCCTGTTCAGCTGTTCCTCAGTTTGGCCGAGCCAGCCCACGTTTTTCCTGTGGGTCTTTTGCACGTGGCTGTCCAGCCAAGCTCTGTCTCCAGCCGGCCCCTTCAGGCATCGGCAGGTGTCCCAATTTCCACCAAAATTCTCAGTCCCAAATACTGAGTGGTCAGAAGGGAAGGATCCTTGTCCCCAAAGGCTGGATCTGTGACTGTCAAGCAGAACAGTTTAGTTGGTTGAGTTGAGGGGCTGCCAGATCACTGAGGGAATGGGTGGTGTTGATGGTGTAGGGATTGTTTGGGTGGGGGGCAGTGGTGAGCACAGGGGCTGCTGGATTGTTTGCTTTGATTAGTGGGGAAAGGGATTTGCAGGAAGGCAGTTTGTCTCACAAAAAATTGCTTTTGCTGAGAACCCTGTAAGAAATTACCATAAAAGTCAGTGTGCTGTGAAGTCCTCCTCCTTCCCACCATCCTGCTGCCACTTTCTTATTTATAGAGCCTTTCCCAAGAACCTTTATGTAGTCCCACTCCTGTGTTTGTAAAAGTGCTGGAGAAGCAGCACACGCTGCTTTTTGCTTCTGTACCATCCTCAGGGAGAAAAGGAGCCTTTCTTCACGTGGCTTTGAAAGTTTTGTCCTTGCTGGTGTCCTTTAAAATATTTTTTTTCCGAGGGAGTGAACTTTGAAGTAATTAATTGGACCTTGAAAAATCAAGCGATTATCTTCCAGATAGCATGTCTGAGATGTATGTCTGCGTTCAGAGAGCAAAGCCTCAGATGCTTAACATTTTCAAATGCCATTGTAAGTAAACAATCCTTGGAAGTGTTTGCTGGAGATGTCACTGCCAAATTAAGGTAAAAATTGTAGAATCGTAGAACAGGAGCTCCTGGGGTACCATGAATAAGGAATTTCTTCTGGAATGTTTTCGGAGGGTTCAATAGGCTATATAGGGATTTTCTGAGGGGGTGGAAGGGTGGGTTTAACAGGTAGAATAGCATTAAAAAAGTAAAAAAAAAAAAGCAGAATGCATAAATAGAGGTGAATGGAGCCTGGGATGATCACTGGAAGAGCCCAACGCTGCCACTGCAACTTTCTCAAGTGACAAGGGTGGGGAAATGAAGTGACAGGGGACAAGGCCCTGATATTTGCAAAAAGCTTCTGTCTTCTTGACCAGCAGAAAGTGCTGTTTGTCTCTTGAGTGATTTGGGGACATTTCAGATCTATGTAAATAATTTCAGCAGGTGTTTTTAGAACAGCCACAAGGACTGATGGCAGAGGTTTTACCTGAAGATTTCCAGGTAACTCTCCAAGTCACAATGGTAGAAATAATTTAACACAATTGTTTTTGCCATTCAGTTGAAAGCTTATTCATGAGTATTTTTGGTCCTCTGATAGCTCAGGTTAGAAACACCAAGGCTTACAAAGCTCTCTTACTCCTTTGAGTTGTGTCATTTGTGTCCATAATCCTCAACAGTGCAAGAATCAAGTTTATAATATGCATCCTCAAGTACTTTGAGCAGTGTTTGAGCTCTTATTTACTGGAAGATAAGTGCTCCTTGAGCATCTCCAAACTTGGACTGGATGTGGAGTACCAGATTTAATGCGGCCTTATACCGGCACTAATAATGTTGTTGAACTATTGGGCATCAGCAGAGCTCAAATCCTTGCTCATTCCTTTCCTGCTGTCCCTACAGCACAGTAAATGTCAGGAGTTATCCCCACATTATTTTAAATGCCAGTGCTAAGGCCAACTGTCTTTAAATGCCAGTTCTACTTAAACTTACAGGTATTGTCATTATGTTTAGGCTAGAAGGGATTTTAATGAAACAATGACCTGTGGCTCCATGAAAGTTTAAATAAGTGATTTCCTTTGCCAGTAACAATCTCATTTACCCTCGTGTGATTCTAAAGAAATATTAATGCTTGCAATACAGGTTTTGTACCTTTATTGAGGTGTCTATAATATAGATGAGAAGATAAGGATTTAGAATGGTGAAGTCAAATCCTGAGGGTATTTTAGAAGTTTCTTTCAAGATTGCCATTCTAACTTTTTTTAATAAAACTATTGTTTTTGAGGAAAAAAATAAGCTAAAATAAATCCTGAGCAGACTTATGTGGGAAGCAAGCCACTGGCTATGTTCAGTTATCTGTCCGGTGTCTTTGGTCTATCCTGGGTGTTGCTGGAATATTTCCAGATTCTGGAAGTGTTGTGATCTTGTCCTACGTGAAAAATGCACAGATCACTTATCTGTGTGTGCTACTTTTCCTCAGCCTGCGCTGGATGGCCAAAGAGGGCCACGCTAACCCGATCCTCTTCTACTGGACTGGGTGATTTCATGGCATGTGTATGTTCAAATTTAGGAGAAAGTGCTTTTTGGGAGGAAAGACAGGATATTAGTTTTCTTAGGGAATGTGTGCCCTGTGAGATGCTGGTTAGGTCACAAAAGAATCCCCCATTTCTGAGGAGCAGTGGGAATGGAAGGACACTTTCCTTTGGTCGTAAGGACGGACAGTTCTGCAAGCTCTTGTCAGTTGGAGCAGCAGCATCAAAATGCACATGGAAAATGATGTTGGGATTTGTGCAATGTAATAACAGGCTGAGGTGCTTCTGCTTCATTCAGTAGCCAGACGCTTTCAGCAGAAGAAAATAACTCTCCTATCATTAATGTTCTGGACTAAAAATGTTACTGCTTCTTCAACAGCAAGCACTCTCGGATTTTTTCTGTATACAGTCCAGGTGATAAGCTGGAAGAGGAAGGAAGAATTGGCACAAAATGTGGAGTGTGTGGTGTGCTGGCGACGTAGGTGCGTCCTGCATCTTACCTGACAAACTTCTGTCTCTTGACTGTCACAGATACTCTCTAGGCCAGTCTACATTTGAGTTTCAGTTTGTGTTCTCAGTTTCTAGGAACTATTCATTCCCTCTGGACACAGACCAATCTTGACCTTTTAAATGTAGCTATTTTCAGAAATTAAATTTTCTTACTAGTTTTTCTTTCTTGCTATTTGCTCCCTGGCCTACCTGGCACTTGTAGGCCATAATTTAGTTCTTCCCTGTTTTAGCAAAAGCAGCTCCAAAGAACATGGCTCATTGTTTTCTGGATGCTGTGTGAAATCCTCTGCTTTCATATGCAACTGTAATATTGGTGATACAAAGTCCTCAATTATATCAAACTGATGAATTTGCTTCCATGATACCATAATTCTAGATGAGTCTGATGCCCAAAGGAAGGACTGGACAGGCTTGCAAATTTGGTGTCCAGTCATTGTGTTCAGAGGGATGAAGTAAAAGTGTTCTCAAAATTTGTGAGGCTTTGGGAGGGTGGGGTTTTGTGTCGGTTTTCTTGGGTTTGTTTTGCTTCTCTCCATAGGTTCTCAGAGCAGCCACACTGTTCATAATGGGCCCTGGGTGTCATCAGTTCATTGCCCCAGAAGTGCCTTGAAGGACATTTTGGATAGGGACTGATGACAGCCCGGTGGTGTAGCAAGAACGAGGTTAAAGCCTGACCTAATGCAGTTTTAAGCACAGGAGGGCCTTTGAAGCCACTGCTACAGTATTTGTGTCCAGTGCTTCCTGGGATTGGTGAATAGTGACGAGTTCCTGGTATTTATTTTCCTGAACTACTTCCTGTGCCTTACCCTGCAGGGTGCTGCTGTACCTGTGCAGGGTTCAGCGTCTTGCTGCCAGAGCCTGACAAGCCCCTCACCTTCAGTGAGGCTTTGCTCTTCTGAAGCTGATTTCCACACCGAGTTCAGGAGAGCGAAAGCCCCCTGAGTTCCTTTACTGCACGTAAAATTTACGCTATTACGCATCTGGGCTTTAGCCCAGTTGATTCAATGGCATGTGCTTATCGAATTGTTAATTGTCTGATAACTTCCAAAATGCTTGTTCCAGAGGGAAGGAGGCTGCTAAGTTACACAAGTGGAGGATACTTCTGTGAGTGTCCTTCCCGGTGGTGTGTGTTGGTATTCATTCTGTGTTTGCATCTCTCTGAGAAGCGACAGTTTTCTGAGCCATACACAGCTCCATCCTTGAGCTAAAATAAAATGTTATTTCCAGAATGTCTGCTGTACTCACAAGGCTTGACATCACCGGAAAAAGAAGTTTGTGCATCCACAGACCTTAATATTGGCTTTCACATCAGTTACATGACATACGGTGTGAATGGTTTTATGCACTGAAATTTGTTCTGCTTCTTGATGCTGACTGCTTAAAAGATCATTTCATGACATTATCTAAATCACTTATCCCTGTTGTCCATCCCCAGCAGACGTGCATTCTCTTGCTGAAATGGCGTAAAGGTCTGAGGGGGAACTTTGGAAAAGGCTGGATGAAGGATTTGTGCCGGTAGTCTGGACTACAGCTGTTCTACCTTTCTATCTGCTTCCTAATGATTAAATTGACAGGCAACAGTCAGTCAGCTGACTCGGCCAACTAATGAACATGGTACAAGTAGCAGAAGCTGAACTGTTTGTTCAAGAATTTCAATTTCGTGTAACATCAGCATGAAATTTGCTGTTGCTGTCTCTAAGGTTGAGTGTGGATGGATTCAGACGGTACTGGCAGTAAGTGATCATCAGAGATGAATTTAAGAAATAGTTTTGAAATGTGACTGAATAAGTTACTGCCGAAGGCATTTCTGTTATTTTGTGGCATTTCTGATCTCTGCTTAATTAGAAATACTGAACTGTTCTGGTGTATTTATGAGCAGACTCTCATCATGCAAGTCCTTTCCCTGACATCCCTGTTCTGCTTAGTACTGTTGTCTCTGTAATATAAGGAAAACTGGTGTGAGAACAGAACTGGGTTTCAGAGTTTTTCCAGTTTCTACTGTCTGATACGTGCTGGTCCCTTAGGTACGTAATAAGTCACGTTCCTTATAGTACAAGAAATCAGTAGTGTATTAACCATTAATCTAGAATTGCAGTTGAGACATTAATTGCCAACTGTGAGGATTATTGGATACCTCTTTTAAGTACATTAAATATTGTCCTGTTTTGGCAGGAAAGACATCTTTCCTTTGTATTGTGCACAGCCGCTATAGCTGCAAGGACAGTGTAAAATCATGTTTTTGAAAATGCTTTATATTCTTTAACTCCTGTAGCTCACACAGGCAAGGCTTTCTTTTATACTTGCAGGGGAAAATACCTGTCATGCTGAAGTTAATCTGTCAATGGAACTATTATTAAAATGCCCTGTTCGATTAAAGACATTCTGATTTCAGATCAGTGTTTGTAAAAATAAGTCTTAGGCATGGAGTTGCCTCAAGATCAAGAAATATGAGCCCAGAGTTGGTTTGTGAGAAGTCGACTTGAGTGATTGTTTATTTCTGTGAAAATTGCTTTTTATATCCCATAGACACAATTAAAGCTGCATTTATTGGAATGAACAGCCTCGCTGCCATACAGGTGGAAGACAGATTATAAAGACATATGTGATACTGTAGTGAAGCCCCCGAGAATGAATGATCTAATCAGGATGAAATCAAATTGTCTGGGTGCTGTAATGAGAAGACTCAGGTTTGCTTTTTTCCCTCCAGCTAGCTGGGAGCACTCTGGGCTGCATTCTGCAAGGGGATATTGTGCTATCATTTGGAGATCATTATAGCAGCAACAAAGAGAATGCAAGCTATCTCCAATTTATTTTGGCCCACTTAGTCCAGCATTTGATGTATCTGATACATTGTTTACACTGTGAAGTTTAAATATTTTATCTGTTACATTTAAATGAAAATAAACAGCCTAAAAGGAGGGAAAAGGCGTGATAAGTAAATACTTGGGGGAAAATATTCCTCTGTTCTTACAGCACTTTAATAAGGAAGAAAAAAATAATGCCTGTAACGCATTCTTGTGATGTTTCTTTTATACTTGTTAGCTCCTCTGAAGAGCAAGTTAACACAGTGCCTAATTCTAGAGTTCTACAGCCCATGGATGAGAGGAATACAGGATTTTCCATGCTCTCCAATGGATTTAGCCTACAGCTGTGACAGTGCTGTAGCACACACATGTGGGCCTTTTGAAATGTAGGTGCCAATCGGATCCGCTCTGCCCCGGGAGCTTCGGCAGGTCAGGGCCTCGCTCTGCCTTTGCTTTGGCAGGAGAGCGAAGGCAGGAGGGCAGAGATCTTCTTAATTCCATGGCTTCAATGTGGAATTCCTGCCTCTCAACATCTTCTGGGTGATCCCAGTGGCTGGCCAGGCTCTGGGACCTCCTCTTGGCCTGTTCAGCTTCTGTCCCCAGGCGAGGCCATTGATCACACAGGCCCAGCCCCGCTGGCTGTGCGGCTTCTGCTGTGAGCCAGGACAGAGGATTTTTAATTGCTGGCTGTTAACTCTGGAGGAGCTAACATTTAATGGCTTGCATTATAGGAATATAAAGAGAACTCGTGGAGAACCTGGGTACTTGTACTCTTCACAGCTGTGAGAGTTGTAACTTTCAAACAAGTTCCTTTCTTTCAAAATAGTAAGTTATAAAAAACCCCATCCCATCCAGTGTTAATGCAATATATTAGCAAAAACTTAAGCATTTAAAAACATCCAGGACTGTCGTATCGAGAATTCTCATTTCACTTAAAGTGTTCATGTATTAACCCTTAGTTGTTACCATTTTCCGTATAAATTGTGAACACATGAAACGGAGCACTTAAAAGGCAAAATGAAGTCTGGATCCTGAAATTGTATGGATGTAGGACTGCAGCTTAACATTTTGAGATAAAATGTTGCTATTTTTGGAGTCACTTCACTTTCCCAGCAGCAGAAGTTATTTAGTAAGCTATGAAGCCATCAGATTTATAAGACTATCCAAATGCAACTCCAGTTTTTAAATATGCTGTTTGTACAGCTAGAACGGCTTCAGACTCTGCTGGGAATACTGGCGGTGACTTCAGCGCCGGGCGGGCATGGGCTGAGGTTTGCCTGGGTATTTCACCCTTTGGGGATTTTATTTGCTGGTTCATGGCCCATAGAAGCCTGTTGGGTTTATTGCTGCCAGGTTCTCTCTGGTGGGCTCTTTCATACCAGGCTTCTGGAAAACATCACACCTTTTTCACAGCAAATTTCCTAAATGTGTAAGTAATATCTTTGGTAGTGAGCACCACTGTTGTCTGTAGAACTGCCTGCACACTTTTCTGAGGAAAAAATGTGATGATCTTCAGAAGCCACATACCCCTCAAGCTTGGAAATAAATGGCTGATTGTAGTGATGGCTTTTGCTACCAAAACTTCTAAATACCTGCAGGCCTCTCATGTGTGAAAATACTTGGAGCCAAACCCCCGTAAGTCATTCCAAGTTCTCTCCTCAGCGAATCTGGCTTGCTTTTCTTTTTAAGACCTCAACATCAGCCATAACAGAGAATGAAGTGTGTATGTTTTCAAATTACTGGATGGATAATTTCTTCAATGACTGTTAATAAGCAAAGTGTACTTAACACCTGATGTTCAGGCTGTGTTGGATGTGTAGGGCCTCTGTTATGTAGCTTTTCTCCCTGTTCATGTGAGTAACTCCTGACACAGCTGGGGTCTCAGTTAAAGACTTGCAAGTTCAGGTCTCATTTTCAAGAATCTCCAGCAATATCACTTGAATTCAAGATTTCTGTTCACTTCAAGTTATTTAAATCATTCTCCTGAAGTGCTCAGGGAAAAGGCAGTGAAGGCAAGTTCACCCTGGTCCTCTGAGCTTGAGAGAAGAGTGAAGGGCGTATTCCTGCCACCTGGGCAGATAAACACGTGGAATGAGTTAGAATTAAATTTTATAGCATCCCTACTGCTGAGGGATTGTTGCTGTCACAGGCATTTTGTGGTGCAGCTCTGGCAACGTGATGTCTGTTCAGTCTTTGAGTTACTCAGGAGACTTAAACTGTGACTGGTTTTTGTGGAGCCTGAACTAATCAGCATCTCAGAGACACCACGTACTTGCCTGGGCTAGGTACAGCACAGACAGAGCGAGCAGGATCCCCTCTTGGAAATTCAGGGGAGCTCTCTGGAGGCTCTGTAGGCATCCCCTCAGCACTGACCTTTCAGGAGGGAAGAAGGAACTCTGGGGAGATGAAACATGCCTTTCTGCTCCTTGCCCCTAAAGCTTAGCAGACAAATTCAGTGCAAATTCATGTTACACTCTGGAAGACCTTGAATGACTCACTTCAGAATTCTTTGGCTGATGGCATTACGTAAGGATGGTACTTGGAATGGGACTTTGTCTGATTGTTGCACAATTTCATGCAAATACAGAAGGGTTTTTTGATTTAACATTTGTTTCTTTTTATCTGACACTTGAAAAATAATTATCTACGGTTACTTCAGTTTCCTTTTGCATGATTGGTGATTGATTCCAGTGATGCTGCAACACTAGAGCAGAATTGTGTTCTGGTTGACTCTCTTCCCACCTGCACTTTATTGCTTAAATAATAACAATTAAAATGCCTGAGCCTTTGTATAGTATTCTCTGAGGAACAACTGGTAGCTTAACACAAGATCTGGGGAGTTCCCATCTTTTGGAGAGATGTAGGATCTAACTTTACCTTGCAGGCAATACTCGAATACAGGAACTCCAGGCTGCGAAATGATATGGAGTGAATAAAAGATGAGTGCTAACACACCTGATGGTGTTTGACAGGCTGTGTTATAAAGAAAGTAAAGACAACATCAGAAATGGGCTGCAGTAAGTAAAGGACAGCAGAGTGAGTGAATGATGTCTGTGATATCAATGCACATCTTGAACTTGTTTATTTATAGCTTGCATGTGTCATGTATTTGGAAATAGCTCTTCTATTTGGTCACAGCCCTGCAGTAGCGCATGCTTGGCAAGGTGCAATAACTTAGTGCTTTTATTTTAATTTTTTTTTTTTAGTATGTATTACTTCTAGTAATTTATAACAGTTTATTAATTTGGTTCTTGTAAGATGAGTGTGTTTCTCTCAAGACTGACAGTTGCATACTGTTTCCAAATCATCCAGGCACAAAGCTATCATTCTTAATTTTCTGGCCTGAACTTGAGATGTGTTTCAGCTTTGGCAAAGGGATAAATTCTGGACTGAGTCCAAGGTCTCAAGATTTTACCATATCTGGATGTCCCCTTGCCTGTGTTTGTTCGCCTTTGGCTTTCATGTTCCATCAGCTCACTGGCAGCAGTGCTGAGGGAAAGGCTGATCTGAGTGACAGACGTGGAGTGTTCTCAGTCAGGGCTCCCTGAAGGAGCAAGTGCGACTGTTCACTTTGGAAGTTTTGATTCCCAGAATTTGCCTCCTTCGTTTGGAGAACAAGAAGGGTGGTTCAGTGGCTGTACAGCTGATTAGAGGTAACTGGGGCTACCCCAATTCAGAGCTGGAGACAGCTCTCAGTTGCCAAGTGAGATAAAACAGATTGTTCACTGGTGCTCTGCTGATTTGATTAATGACCCGAATCAGCTGGCTTGGAGCGTATCACTGCCAGAGTTTGTTAAACAATGAAAACAGGAAACTTGTGTGTCTTGAATCTCTGTGCTACTGTGGTGTCACCAGACATAACAAAATGGGGGCTTTGCTGTGCGTGGGGAAGAGGAGGATATTGAGGAGCTGATTATGCCCCAGCCACACCCAGGCCATGGACGGTGCTGGGATGTGGGAACTGGCAGTGGCCTCTGAGGAACCACCTGCTTCCTTGAGATTGCAGGGGCAGATCTCAGCTCTTGCTCTCTGCCCCAGCATATGTTTCCTGTTCTCAGGTCTGGGCCTGTGAAGAGAGCGTGGCTGGAGGAAAAGGAATTTCAGAGGTGCCCTTGGAGTGTCTTGAGCTGCATATCAAATGTGCAGGGCAGCTGGGCTCCCTTCTTTGGCTGTGCCAGGGAGAAGGGGAGTAGAACACAACAGAGAGGGTGCCCTAGTTGTGGCAGATACTGGGAGCACGTGGCAAAGAGGAGGAGGAAATCAAGTTTGATGGGGAATATTCCTTATAATTTTGGCTGTGACCGTATTAGGAAATTTGCACCAGCTCTTGTGCAGGCAAACCTCTTGTGAAGCATCCCAATCTTCCCAAGACAGCTAAGGATTTGCCTCCTCCCATGGCGGCTTCACAACGGAGCATATTCAAATGTTAGCTAAAAACTTCTACCGCTTTGTTGTAAGTGGCTGAGACTGAAGTTGTTGATGTCCGTGGCTGTGGTTTTCACAGAGAGCTTTTGCAAGGGTGGTGGGGCAGAAATCAGTGTGGGAGGTGACCCTTCGTGTCCCTGCGGCTCAGCGTTGTCCTGGTGCCTTGGGCTGTTTGCTTCCAGATTTATTTGAAGTTTCTGTGGGTAGAAGGCAGAGGATACTGTGGGTGTGAGGGGGTCCTTCTTTATCTCCTGTGATATCATTTTCATCTATGTTAAACATTATCACCAGCTTCTATAAAATACTTTGTATTAAAGCACACTACTAAATGCAGTAGTGATGATTAAGTAACTTCCGAGGTTATTACAAGCGTAAACCTGAGAAAGTTTAAAATTATTTTGGCAAATAAACAAGCATACAGAATTAATAAATTATTCTTATATAAACATCTGAAAGTAAGACAAATCCAGACAAGTCTGCCTGCTGATAAGCCAGGACCAATGAATTCATGAAAGAACTGATCAGCCTGTTAGTGCAAGTACATTGAGCACTTTCTTTTCCCGGAGGAGTTTTTTTGTGAAACCAATTCCCTGACCGACTTGACCAGCATTTGTCTTTGTGTACAGTAGTAGCAAGCAAGGTGGCAAAGTTGTTTTTCTTGGTACCAGGTTGCAATATAACCAGGTGAAAATGTTTTATTTCTAGGCTTTTTAAGCAAAGTATTCCTCCATTTAAAGTATTAATTAAACATTTTCATTTAAGCTTTACTGTCTGTTTCATTTAAGTCTTACTGTTTGGTTTTTTTATTTGAATAAGTCAGTAGTTTGGATGAGTGTTTTGCTTGGATACACGTGGCTTAAATCAATGAATGTTTTCTGGTATTCATGTCGGATTCAAGAGCAGCCAGACAATAAAGCAGATTGTTGTACAGGATCAGGTGGAGAAGATTTCCCCATTCACCATTCCAAACACACATTCTCACAATTCTCCTGGTAGATGTTTTACAGCTGTGTAAATACTCAATTTATGTGCTGCTGCTTATCTTGCTTGCTAGCTCCATTTTTAAAACCGTAACACTGATCTTAATTCTGTGTATTATATCTTCCTACCAACTCAAACAACTCCTTCCCCTGGGTTCATGTTTCTAATTGCAGCTTTAGATCAACTCTCTTCAATGTAACATTTCTTTCCTTTTGATCTTGATGCCTACTTCAAACATGTTGTAATTAAATATGCATCTGCCACATCCTAAGCATTCAGTCTGGAGAACTGCTGGAAAGCTGAAATTGCTCTCTGTTCTTAGTTCAGTGAGCCAGGAAGGTCTAAAGAAAAGCTGCTTTTGTTTATACTGTTATTTGAGGTGTTACAATAATTTTGAGCCTGCAAGTTTTAGTTTTGTTGTTTTAAGAGCTATGAACTCTTATCAGACTGCAAGGGCAGTTATCTAAGCACTTAACTTGTAGATCTATCCAACAGCTTAGTTTTGGATGTAGCTGTTATGGGAAGATGTAAAGAAAATGCAGAGCTGTGGGATGTACCTAATGCTGTGCTGCTGTGCCTCATTTCTTCATGATGCCTGAGCACCGGACTGCGAGATCTTCATCCCAGTAATGGTGGGTCTGGTGTGTTCTGCTGGGAGCTGGATGTCCTGATCCAAGCACTGCCTGATTCCTTGTTCAGGAGTGCAAGGAGTAGTGGAGAGTCATTTACTCTTTATAAGATAAGACACCTGAATGTCTGTAAAGCACTTGACATGTTCCGGTGCAGGTGGAGACTGACAGATGCACGTGGTGCAATAAGGTACTGTAAAAACGCATTTATATGCCCTGCATGCTTAAAATCTGTTCTGGGAAGAGATGTTTCCTTTACAACTGTACTGAGAGACCTCTCCACCTTTAGTGCAACTGTGTCTGCAGGGTTTCTCTGCCAATGTGGCAGAAGGGCTGAGGTTTAAAACTGTCTAGGAAAAAAAGCGATGCTCTTGGAGTGTTAGCAATTACCTGAGACCTCATTCTGGATTCTTCATTCTTTCTCTGCCAGAAGGAGTTATAAAATCCAGTGTCTAATCTTGAGATAGTACATGTCAAAACATTCTTTCAGCCTTACCTGCTTTCTTTCCCTCTGAGATGTTTGATAACGATTTAGCCATTATTGTTTGACTTTGCTGAACTGGCTTGTGTGAAAGGCTGCATAAGATGTTCGAGGTCATTTATAGATGGGGATATGCTTTTTGTATGGATTACAGAGTGTTTATATATGGAATATGTCTCTGCTAGTGAAGTTACTTGGCTTTAAAGCAAAACCAAAAGGTACTTCAGACCCCCCCTTCCCACCCCCTCCAATGCTGCATTTGATGTCACTCACTGATTTCTAAAAAAGGGTGTTTTTCTGGTCCTTTAGCATAACTCACTGAAATACCACAGCAAAAATACTCTTTCCTCTGAAACTGGATGACTTTTCCAGGGAGCTCATTTTAATTTAGTGATTTCTTCACATTAGCAAGTGGAATACTGTAATGTGAGAAAGTGAAATTTCACTTAATCAGGTTAATAGTGTTAAAGGTATAGCTTTCCTGAAGGGTTAGTGAATGGAAGAGCACATGGGAAAACTAACATAAGTTAATTTTTAAAGCAGCTTTTTGCACTGCATTAAAACTCTGTGTGGATGCTTTTCTTCACCATTAAAGTGGCCTAATTCAATTGAGTTTACTTCCAAACTGAAGTAATGAAATCATATTAAAGTCACTTTCATTCTGAAGGAAGGCATCCACATAGAATTTAACTTATCTTAAGTCCTATGTTAAACTGATGCCGGTTCACTTCCCAGAGCATCCCTTCAAAGTCATGTCCTGAGAGCTGGCAACCTTGTCTGAGAGCTTCCCTCAGCTTCAGTGACAATTTTATTTCAGATAAATGTGGCAGTCAGGCCCCTCTGTATAACTGTATAGTGTGGCAAAAATGCAAATACGTAATTAATTTCTACCCCGTAGATATGCTTGCTATATCCTAATTTGGTTTAATACTGAGTTAATGAAGCTCTAAAGAAATGTTTTTCAAGTAGAATGTTATAATTTGTTTCATCATTATGCATATGGACTATTGCAGCCTTTTGTAATAAAAATACATGCAAAGTATTTCAAGTGTGCTTTACGTTTCTGTTACAGGTGAGACAGGGTACCTGTTACTGGCTAGAATGTAAAAATCGGGATTGGTTGCTCTAAAGTAGCTGTAACCTCTTTCTATGATTGAATTATAGGTTTTAAAAAAGATAATAAACGTGTTACAGGATATGAGAGGTTCCTTGTAGGTACCACTTAATAAATGCGTTCATAAATGTCTTCTGCTGGTAGAATGCGTTGTGTGATTACGTCATAATCACGTAATTATGTGATCCAAAGTGAGATGATTTTCTAAGCATTGGTACTGATGTCCCAGATATTTTTTGCAGAGGACAAGCACAGGTTTGTTTCAGAAGTCATATGCAAGTGTTCAACTTTTTCTTTTAGTGTTTTTCCTAAAGTCTGGAGCTGGAGCTTAACAAAGACTTGCATTGACCTCGCTGGTGTTTTTGAAGCAGACCTCAACCCTCAAGAAAAATCCTTATGTTTTGATATATTCCTTTCAGCATACTCCAGAAAGAAATAGCTTGAGAATATTTTGGCAGATAAAAATGTTAGAAATACATAGAAGGAAGCCTCCAAGAAATCCTGCTCTGGCTGAGGTGGCATTCTGCTTGGCAGGCAGGAATCCAAGGATTCACATATTCTGTGTGCCCTGATCCCAAGCACTTCTGACAGCAGCTGTAGTCGGTCTGGTTTTTTGGATTTGTATCATCTTGTGTTACAGGTCCCCTCTGTAAGACTATGTTGCAAATCATCATCAGAGGAAGGGAAGGGTGCTGAATTCCCAGATTTGAAATATTTACAGGAATGTTGGCTTGGATTCAACACGCTGGGATTATTGGGGCTGTGTGTGGAAGCCAGTGTTTGTGAGGCATCAGTTGAATTGGGCTGTGACCTACTGATGCTTCAAGAGCTCAGGGTACTTCTGTTAACTTGCTGAGTGTCCAGGGCAAACACTGGCATAAGAATTGGTGAATTTGGGCCCTAATTTACCACCTAGGCTGATTTGTGAGATGTTTTGCAAAGTGAGAGGCTATCCTGGAGATTAGTCCATGGCTGCCATGTGCTGTGGGGGTTTGCCCAGTTCAGAGGCAGTCATAGCACTTGATCTCTGACCTGAGAGGAGAATTTACAGCCTATTACTATGTGCTAATTGCAACCATCAGCTGTGGCAATCACAGCCACGTCCATAGATGACATGGTGGCCTTGAAATCCTGAAATGGGTCAAGAGCTGTGTCACATAAAATTGCCTTTGAAAGTGCCGAGCTGTCCGGGAGATTTACCAGGCAAGTGGGACAGAATCAGCATCTCCTCCTGACTTAATCCACCCGTGCACCTGCTTATGGGTTGGAAAAGCCTTTCCTTTTTTAATAGGGTGGTTACCTTGACCAGAGCAGACCAGATCCAGCACAGCCCTGTCTGGCAGCTACTCCTGCTGACAGCCTTGTCATCTCTTTGAAGAGAATCCTCTCTGTCTTGTCATGATGGGGATCTTCCTCCCTGCATTGCCCCATCTGTTCCTCGCACTCTCACCCACAGATCCTGAATTTTTGTTTGCTTGTTAAAGAATTGTTCCAGTGTTATCAGTGGAGAACTCACATGTTTTATTACCCTTGGAGTTGGTCGGTTGTTTCTCGATGTGGATGATCAGGCAACAGGGACTCTTCCAGGCTTGTACAAGCCTCCCATTTCTCCAGATTCTGTTTCCTGTGTGTTTGTGCTTGTGTTTGAAATATCTGTTGTTAATGGTGCCATTGGCAAGACTGGATGCCAGGGTGTAACTCCTTGCCATTAGTGTAAATGTGCATGATGCTGGTATTTTGACTTCTAGGGAGGTTGCGTTTCCCAATAAAATAATGAAGGGGAAGAATGTTTAGCAAGTGATTCATCCTTTGCCAAGATGATTATGTACCTTCTCTTCTTTAAACTCTTTATCTGTTGTGAAAGATTGTCATGCATCCCTCTTGATGAAAGAGGAACCTTCCTAAAATAAAAGGCAAAGTGCTAAAATTGTGCACCTTCAGAAATGTGCTCTGTCAGTGTAGAGGGGTTTGGTCTTGTGGGTCAATCCCTGAGACAGCTGAACAGACAGCCCTGTTTTCATTTCAGCTGCAGAGCTTTGGCCTTACCTTCAATCCACTTTATCTGTGGCCTTTTTCACAAGAGGTGAGCAAAAGTAACACTTTTTTCCCTTCTGTAATTCTTGCTTTGATTTGTTAACGCCTCAGGGTAGGGACTGCTCGATATCCCACCCAAGTCAGCACTTGCTACATTTGTCTCATGACACTGAGATAGGAGAGCACAAGGATCCTTGACTCTGTTTTGTCACTTACACTGATGAAGCCCTGACAGACATTTCCATGCCAGCTTAAAGATGTTTTGTGTAGTTTTTCTTGGTACAGCTCGTTTTGTCTTGCTGAGTTGACAAAGCTAACCCATAAATAGTTACAATAAATTTGTCTATAATAAGCGTATTTCTTGATGAGTTGTTGTGGAAAAGTTTATTAAATGTAGTCTTACTTCGTTCTGGTGTCTGCATAGGGCTGAGAGCAATTAAGCTGTGTCATGGGCAAAGCCTTATTATAATAACATAAAATCCCAAGGCTGGTCTTGCCTTTTAAAATTGCGCAGCCATGCTGAGCGACAAATAATCCAATACTTCACTCCAGCTGAGGTGTTTACCCAGCCATCTTCCCTTCTCCACGAGAAACTTTTTAAGGTGGATGTGCTTTGCAGAATGCAGAATTCTGCCACCAGAATTGACACAAGCAGGAGGTGTCCCGTGGCGTGGAATGCGGAGTTAGTGGGTTCCCCCCGAGAGCATCGTGCTGGCAGCACTCTCTGCCCTCTCTGTCACGCTGTAGTCCAGCTTGGTGACCTTTGCTTGTGCACAGACAGGAGTTTAATCACATCTAGACTGGTCCCAGCTGGTTACATCTCTAAATAGTTGCTTAGTGCTCGGCTGGAAATGGTGCGGTTCAGAAAGGAAAAGTTGTTTTTTGCTGGTTCAGTGGGGCACTGTGCTTGCTGAGACACCAACCAGATTGTGGTGCTGGGAGCTTCTGGGAGCCAAGACCCTTGGGTCAGGCCAGCCCATGCTGCTCCAGTGCATTCCCCAGGCAGCTTTTCCTAGCCATAGCCCAAAGCTTGCTGCGCAGAGCTGAGATGGAGGCTCTGGATACAAGCCTTGGAGGTGACTCCGGAACACAGCAACCTCCGGGAGCTGGGAGCAGGCAGATGGTGTTTGTTGTGCTGGGAGCAGGCGTGGATGTGGCTGGTGGGTCAGTGGAATGTGACACAGGGCTCTTGTTAGAGGCAAACAATCTCATGCTTCAGTTGGAGCCTTCACACATTTTATTTAGCAGTGCGCACGTGGGAGGGGAAAGTGCCATCGTTTGCTCTCCCGTACTGCAGAGGGAAGGTGGAGCAATTCCGTGGGTTTCCTCGGAGTTGTTCCTTGTCTGTGTGGGTGATGCAGACAAATCCCCCGGTTTCGCGATTATTTGAATTATTTGTTTCTGCTTTGTTTCTTGTGTCCAAAGCGGAGAGAGAAGAGGGTGGGAGGCTGTCAGCTCTGCTGGGAGAGCATAAGCGATTTTTCATAGGGTTTCAGTGCTTTCTGGCTAAAAAGGCTGCAGGAAAATTCAAAATGCTCTAAGCAGGTCTTGTGCTGGAAAGAAATTAAAATGCTACACCTAGGTAGGAATGTTGGTTTTTGTATTAGACAACATTATTGTTCCTCACCTTACAAAAGCCTTTGGAGTCAGTTCTTAATTTTTTGCTGTGCTTATCTCTACTGCATTTAGCTCACCAGAGCAATCCTGTGCTCTCGTTTCTAAAATTGGGCTTCACTGACATCCCTTGGAGTTCCTGTGCGTGCTGCATAATTAGCTCAGCCAATATGCAAGGCCATACTTTGGCTGGGAGTATTTTCTTTTCAAGAAAGACCTGATAAGATCTAATTTCTTTTATCAAGTCACAAACCACTCTCTGTTTATTCATTAAAAAATGAGCAGAAAAGATGGAGGCTGAAGCATTGGCTATGTGACAAAACATCCCTTACAGTGAAGGTAGTGCCTGGAGCACCTGCCAGTTTATTGAGAAGGGCTGGAGTCCTGAATGCCCCAGGGCTGTTTATGGGTTTCTGGAAACCCTTGGCTTTCAGAGGGGCTGGGCTTAACCCAGTTTGAAGGAAACAAATCCCTGACTGACCTGGTGACTGGATAGAAATGCTGTGAGCTGCATTTCAGTACATCTTTGGTGCATCTTCAGTGCCTGCCCCCCATGACGGCATCTTCTCCTCTAACTGTACCCTCTCTCTGTGGCAATGCCATCTGCTCTAGCCCAGTTTGCCTAATAGAAATAGGCAGAATTCTTTCTTTTAGATACTTAGAATTTACACTTTCGAGTGGCTAAATAATTTCTGTGGCGTAGGGTTTTTGCATGGTAGCTACCCGGAGTCAGACAATTACTGTGCCCAGTGTACAGACCCCATGGCATACAGACTGTGGTGCTGAGTTCTCCTTGAATGGGGGTCTCAATATGATGATTTCAATATTGCACAATCTTTAAAAAAAAATTTATTTGGACTTAAGCTTCAAAGTTGAATAGAACACGTGTGAGTGCACTGCATTTATGCAGTAACTTTGCTTTGAGAGGGTGATTAATGCTAGATTTGTAGAAGGAAAATGATTTCTTCCAGTGGCTTGACTGTAAAAACTGAGAAGAATAAATGTCCTAATTTAATATTTATGTAGGTGTCTCAGTAATAGGCATCCTACATCCTAATTATGTAAGAAAGAAGAGTGTCGGTGCTGACATGAGCTCATATATACTTGTAGGATAAGAAGCACAGATAGATTATCTGTCCCTAATTTTACCATCTTTCATTAAAACATCCTGAAATGAATTAAACCTGGTTTATGATGCATTAAATTACAGTTGTTTCATGTTTTGTTAAATAAGAGTGGGGCATTGTTCTCGGCATTTCTCAGATAGGCAGTGCAATCTGTGAGCTTTCTTCACCCCTCCAAGATATTTTTAGAGAAATACTTATTCATCAGGAATTTGTAGCTTAATGCATCTTAATTTTGAAACTGATACCTTTGGAGTTTTGTTTCATATTGGATTTATTTCTTCTAACTTTCTTAATTTTACAATATTTTTGCTTGCCAGAAAATAACTCCATCCTGTATTTATGGATAAACCAAAGAATAATTAGCTATTTTCTACTGATTAGTTTTGTACACTAAGTTTGAGAAACATTAGACCTTTTTATTTGCGGGAAAATCTGAGAGAGAGAGGAATGTTACCAACTTCAGTGCTGTTCAGTAAACTGGAAGGAGTGAGCATCTCTAGAATTCAAGTTCTAGATGTAACTGGGCATGAATTCTTAAGTCCTTTCGAACCAGAAATCTTTTTAACTGCATTCATTGTGGCCATTTGTTTTAGGAAGAAATTTTTCAAGGCACGCATGGCTGTTTTTTAGGGAGTGCAGGCTGTTTAAATGTCCTTTTGTGCCTTTGAAACCTTTGCTAAAGTTTTTATGAAGCATAAAACAGAGGGACTGCAATTAATTAGTGCAGTCGCTTATCTTTCAGTAGCAAAGAGGAACTGTTAAATGCTTTTGGAGCACTACATTGTAATAGAAAATTATTGTTATTCTTTAATACCAAGCTGACAAATCAGAGAATGCAAGGACTAATTATGAAGGATGGAAAACAAACACACTTTGCAAGGGCTTTGTTTGTGGCACAAGTTCGCCTGTCAAAGCAGACAGGAGAAGGCAACTGAATTACATAGAATCTTTTGTGCTCTTAGTCACCATTTTTTTTTTTGTTGGAAATGGATGCTTCTCTGTGATTTAGATAATTCCTTTAAATCTCAGGTGCTTTAAAAAATTGTCTCCCTTTTAAACAGTGCTTTGCAAATTAAAGTCTACTCAGTGGTGCAGAGCAGCCGAAGGGTTTGCTGCTTTTAATGAAAATAGGGAGAAATTTTAATCAGGGGACGATTCCTTTCTGAGTAAGGGCTGATGCTTTGATTGTTGTGTTTTTAGGGACTGTGATGTCCTGATTCAGAAATACTTTCCAATGTTGGGGTATAGATAGAAGTTATAATCTGTTTAACATTCTCCTGGGTAGGGATGGAATTGTATCCATGCATTTCCCTGGGTCCAGGCTGAGAGCGAGTGAAATATGATTTGGTTTAACAGGTCCAGGTAATAAGCCAAGCCTATGTCACGTGGAATAGCTCCAATGCATCTGTTTTGGTCTTGGCTAAATTACAATTGTAAAAGAACAAGCTAATTTCTCTTGGTGTTCTTTAGCAGTAACAGTAGCAGTTGCTTTTTAAGCCATGTCCATCTGTTGATTTTGGAGGAGCTTTCAGGGAGGTGAGAGATGATCAGATGCTGCTCTGTAGCTCAGATTCTGATGCTGCCCCAGTCTTTGTCAGTGCTGAGAAGTTCCTGCACGTGCTATAAATATACTCTTCTCCCATGAACGCTTTTAGCACACCTAGACTGCGAGGTTAATGCTTTGGGTTGGACGAGAATAAAAATGAACGAGAATAAAAAGAAACTGGGAAATGTGGATGCAATAGGGAAAAAGTCAGACTCTATTCAAGTCAGTACCAAAATTCCCACGAGCTTTGCTGCTTTTTGTTCGCAGTACTTCATGTGCACCTTGATACAACAAAATGGGGGGCTGGGACTGGAGTGTTTGCATATTAAATAATTTGTGACCAAGTGGGGCTTTTCAGTTTAAAAACACAGTGGAAATACACAATCGATGTCAGTATTACATATGAAGGGCAATATTTTTTCATAGTGAAAGGACGCCTTGAACAGCCGTTCTCACGTGGTTCAGATGCCCCCTGAGCTGTGTCACAGTGGCTGGAAAAGAAATAATGTTTGAAATGCTGTTCTCCAGGTCATTTGCTGTAAACAATTTTACATTTTGAACCAGCTGTAATCCTATCTTGGGCATACAATGAAATATAGAGTTATCTCTCCTGACTAATTCTTGTAAAATTTAGTGTTTCTGAATGTGATGTTATGTACATTTGGAGAGCTTTACTGAGAGGTTATTCTGCCTTTCAGTGGAGCTGGTAGCAGATGTTTTCTCCAAGTGTTTAAGATGTTAATTCTTTTTAACAGAGATTGCTTAGTTCATCAGCTTATATAAAACACTTCTGTTTTCATAAGAAATATGTACAGTTACGCTGGAAAACATGGAGCCGATCCTTTTCTGGGCTGCCAAAGGGAAAGATGTTTCCTTTTTCACAAGAAAATATTTTTTTTTTAATAAAAGCCTGATAATGTGTTATTTCTCACCAAAATTTC
The DNA here is from genome assembly GCA_013400235.1 of Oriolus oriolus. NCBI lineage: Eukaryota > Metazoa > Chordata > Aves > Passeriformes > Corvidae > Oriolus > Oriolus oriolus. Next base: position 1,236,968 of record VXBT01002848.1, read on the forward strand.
CTGTGAGAAAAATTCTTGCTCATCAACTCTTCCCCTAACCCAGGGAAAGGACTTCTTGTGCTGCAGCTTCTCCTTGTGGGCGCAGCCTGAGCAGAGATGTGGGCACGTGGTGGCTGCTGAGCCATGGCGATGTTCTCCTTTGGAAAGCAAGGGTTTGTTTTGGCACGTTGGGAAGGGACAGACTTTTTGGGGATAAGTTTGCAGTGACATCTGGCTGTGGAATAAATGGGTATGTTTAAAATCCACAGCAAAGGATGGTAGTTGGTTTAGGAAGTGTTTGGGGTTTTTTCATTTTAATTCCTTTTTTGAATTCTTGTTTTAATCTTTAGCACTTTCTGATCAGAAATGTTTTTCCCATCTTCCTCTTTAAAAAAGACAAGGGAAGAGCAAGTAATTCACCACCAAATCACTTTTTTCCAGGCAGAAAAATCTGTTTTGTTCTTGCTCTGATTTCTTTATTTACATAAGAAAATAAATTTGGGGATTTGTTATGGCAAGTGCAAAACAGATTTTTTTTTTTTTAGGTTTTTTTCAGTGGGGTGCTGGCCAGTTATTGTGGGGTGGTGGTGTTGAAAAGAAATATTTAAACTGTAGAAAAAATTTCTTCTAAAAAGTTCACTAAAAGCTTTAGGTCTGTCTCTGATTTTACTTTTAAATGTCTTTTCTGGGAGATGTTCTTTCCCAGGGCAGGCTGGTTTGGGCTGCAGAAAGATGGAGAGAGTTGAGAGGGAAAGGCTGGTGCTGATTTTCCTGAAAAAGTTTCTTTGGGTTTTGTGAATTTGTGTTGCTGACAAGATAGTTACCTACCCAGGGTATTAGAGCTGTGTTTCACATTGATGCCTTCTGGGTGTGAGAGCTGTTTAAAGCACGTGGAGCTCACCATAGCCATGCTTTTATGTGCTGCCTGTAAATCTGGGTATTAACAAAACAGGAGGGTGGCTGATGGATGGGGCTGAGGTGAGGGATCTTTCCCAGCCCCTCTGAGCCTTTTCTGCTGCCAGAGAGAGAGAAGGGGAGGCCCAGGTCTGTGGGCTGGAGGTTGATTCTTCTGATTTTGTTTGCTGGCAGAATGAATATTGTCCTTTTCTTTCTCTTTTTTTTTTTCCCTATTTCAAGTATGAATTCCTGTGCACTTCTTGTGCCACTCCTCATGGTTGGTTGTAGAGACCAATATTGTGAGTGCAGCTGAAGAGCTGATGCAGGGATGCTCTGTCCGTTGGTGCTCTCTGTGTTGGACAGGTCCTGCTGCTTTAGAAGGGCTGGAGTTACCTGGCAGACCAGGTGAATTGAATTTCTCAGCTTTTCAGGCAAAGTCACGTTGTTTTCCTGTACATGAAGTTATTTATTGAACCTACTTCAGGAAAATAACATTTTGTATAAAGCAGTTCATGGTTTATTTGTTGTTTATTAGGTGAAGTAGTCCCAAAGGGATGGGGAGAGTTGGAGGCAGAGAAAAAGTGGTGGCTGTGAGGAGAATGAGGAATTCCTGAGGAGTATGATGGGATGAAGCCTAGATGTGCTCTGCTCTGAAAATACACAATTTGACAGGTGGCTGTAGGTTCCCCTTGCAATTCACATCCATTGTAGTTACTCAGATGCTGTCAATAAAACAGTTTGTCAATAATAAGCCACCTTATTGAGTCTAACATGTAGTTCCTTTATTTTTTAACTATCTCTTTGAAATGCCTCCTTGAAAAGTAATTACTTTCTGGTGTTCTCCATGCCTCCATATATTTTACATTTATCCTTCTATTCAGAAGCAGAGACTGGGACTGAGATCATTGTTAAGTAAGTGGCAGTCACGAACTTCTTTTTGGCTGGTACCTATCTATAAGTCCACTTATTAGTAGACTCTTTGAAACTGCAGAACTTCAGAGATTACTTCTGTCTATTCCCTTCCTTTTCTTCTCTTTTTTTTCTCTTTTCAATGTACAGCAGAGCTTGTAGGTGTTTAATGGCTTTTTATAGTTTTTTCTTTTTAAATGTACTTAGTATTTTTTTAGAGAAGTGCAAGGGAGTATAAGCAGTGAAATTGCTTGAGTGTTTGGAGCTTTTATTGACATGTTCCATCCCACAGACGAGAACATGTCTTCAAGTTCTTAAGTTCAAGTTTAATCTGGGCGTGAGACCAAGGACTTCAAATTTATGTCCAAATCTTGTATCTGATCCTATGTTAAACACATCCAGATGGAAGGTGATATTCTAATGTTAACAATCTGTTTCCCCTCCCTCTGCTGCCTTTCTAAGAAGTTGCTGACAAGTCTTTCTGACAGTCTTTTTTAAGTACATGAGATCAAGTATATTGAAGGTCTTTTATAGCAACAACCTCTGAGAAAGATTAGACTTTGCAGCAGCACTGCAGAACGTGGATTTACTGATATTCTCCCCCAGTCCTGGGCGGCACAGCTCACCCCAGGGCTCCAAGAACTTAAGGCTTGTTCTGGTCCTTCCATTCTGTGCATCCCATGCAAATGGATACAATTTGTGCACTTTACTGTTAGGAATTTAGAAGAATTTAATAGATAAATACATTTCTTGATAAATCTGTACAGCTTTTCATCTGTTCTGTTGAAGAACAGGGTTTTTTTCTACATTGTGATTTTGGGTCATCATGGGCATGATGTCTTATGCAGCTTAGGTGATGTTAATGTAGTTCATTGAAAGATGTGGAAATGAAACATTTTTCCTTTATGACCAGGATATAAAATATACAGTCTGCCTTTGACAAAGTAATTTTGTTTTAATCTAATTACGTGCTGATCTTGCTGCATTTCAGCTCTTGAATGCCTTGTGTCTCTGCAGTTAATGTGTGTTAGCTGTCCTGTTTAGAAGAATCTGATATGTAGAATGATATGTATGTCAGAAGAGCTGCATTTAATTTATTTGGCATCACTGATAGAACCAGTCGGTTCTTTCTGTGTGTAGGGTCAGTCTGCCTCCCATCCCATCCAGATTCATCCCACTGTGCAGTTACAAAGCCTCATCTATCCTCAACCTTCCTGCTCTGCAAGTCTTCAGCAATCCTTATCCAAGAGGCAGACAGTGCTTGGGTGGAGGTTAGGCTGGATGAGCCATTGCCTGCTTTTTTGACCAGCTGTGCTAAAAAGCATCAAACCCCTTTAGGATTCCGTGTGAGATTTTTCAGAGCTGATATCCTCTGCCTTCCCTGAAACCATTTGTAATGCTGCATATGTTCGAATTGCCTGGTTTGTGTGTGCTGCATGAACGCCCTTCTTTACCTCGCCAAGCCCCATGTGCAGTGCTGTGGAAGCAGTCCCAGTCCAGAGCTGCTTGGCTGGGGAGCCACTGTGTGCCTCCTGCTCGTATTTCTTCTTGAAAGAAATATGTGGTATCATTAATCTGTAAAAATACCAGAGAACTGATCCTGCAAAGGAACATTTATTAAAGTGTGTTTCCTGATGTGTAAAATTTGCGTTGTTGTGCAGGCATAGAATTCCAAAGGTGTTTTACCAGTTGTTTTATATAAAAATTTAGAGGAGTTTAAAAGTACTCATTTTAAAATGGCACTTGCATACCTTGGAGTCTGACTTGAACTTACAAGTGGTGATACCTGAAAGTCTGCCGATGACGTTCACTCTGCTAGACTGTATCCAGCTGTGATTCTGGCTGTGTCCAGGGTTTCCATCCAAGTGGAGAAACAAACGCTGGCAATGGGATGGGAGTAGAGCTCAGCAGCTCTTTGGGGTATGCACTGACCGCTTTCGGGCATTCAGCAGATCCCAAGTCATTGCTGTAACAGATGCATTCTCTGGTCAGAGTGTGGAACGTGCCTTTGTAATCCAAGTACAGGTATCTTCACACACACAAAATATTTAAACTTGAAAATGTATTTTGCATAAATAGACATCACCCTGCTGGGGTGACATTCTCAATATGCTGCACATAAAGGTGTTGTGTCAGCAACAGGGACAATGCATCAGTGAGCTGGAGATCTCCAGCTTTCACTTTGCAGCCTGAGCACCTGCTGTCCCCAGACTGGCTCCTGCAAACCATGTTGTCAGGCCAGCAAAGAGTTAAAGGGATAAGGGTTTATTCATTTCTGTCCTCCCAGGGTGAAATTGCCTCGCCTGTTCAACTAACAGCAACTTCTCACTTTAGAACTAATTTGTATTGATTGAATTTCAGCCTGGCTCTGTGGTTGCCTTGTAAAGCTCAAAAGCATGCTAGAACTTGAGAATGTTATGTTCCCATGATGGAATATAGGCAGTAGGTAATGCCCAGAAATTTTTGTGATCATTAGGGAGAATCTCGCAGCTTCCAGCATGCAGAGCAGTCTGTTCAGCTCCTGGGAAGGGGGCTGCACTTGCACAGGCTCTTGAAACTAATTCACATTACTGTGATCATCTGTCTAATTGTCTTTCCTTTAACTTTCATTAGCAGGTTCTTCATTGTTCCATTTGTCTCCCTGAACAAAGATGAAGATAAATTCAGTAGAGTTACGACAGTGCAGCAAGAGACACAAGCTGCGTGTACATGATGTGGAGAGATGATGATTTATTGGCCTGTGTGGTGGCAGGAGAGGGTGTGCTGGAGAAGGGCCAGAAAAAAAATGCTTAAAAAGATCATCTTAACCAGCTTTTTTATCTATTCCTTTTTTTTCCTGCATACATCTGCACTCTGTCTCCTGCTATGAAAGATGTGCTGATTTGCCTGCGTGCAAACATCAAACTGAGATTCCTGTAAGCTTTTATTAGTTGGAAGGAAGTCTGTTTTGTGGCTAAGAGGCTGGGCTGGAAATTAGGGGACTTGGACTTGTCTTCCACACTAGATATAGACTTCCTGGGTAAACAAAGAAGGTTCATTTAATCTTCCTTTACTTCAGGTCTTGATCTCCAGTGGGGGAATTAACAGTACTTCCTTTGTCTCTTCCTGAATATCCACTCTGTTGATACCTCTTTGAGATCCTTTTGGTTATGTAATTGGAAGTGTTTTGTGGGTGTGGTTTTTTTTTTTTTTTTTTCATTTATTCCATAGTCTTAGGAAAAAATTGTCCTCCAGTTGTGGAGAGGTGGAAGGTTAAAGCCAGGAGCAAGACAGTCTGCGACTGCTGCTGTTCTCTGAGCTGTGGCTTGTTTTACTGATAAAACACAGAGATCGGGGTGAATAGAGGCAAGAGAATTTCAGATAGGATACCATGGCCAGCTAAAAAGTAATTTGGAGCAGATGCTTTTGATCTGCAACATGTCTGGAGAAGCCTTCAGGAGGTTTTGAGGATGGAATATGGCTAATGCAAGGCTGGTGTTGGGCTTTAAGGAGTTGTTGACAGCTATGATAGGAGGAGAGTGAGAGGCTTCAGCTGCTGCTGGTGAGAGTTCCTCTGCAAATACTGGCAGCTCCCAAAGCAACTCCTGGGAATATGCAGAGCAGCCAAATGGGGTATTTTGGCATCTTGTGTGCAGAGCAGTGTGGTACCGTGCTTGTACTTCTGGCTTCTGCAATATGCCAAATTCATATAGGTGTGAAACTTTCTCAGCAAGGTACAAGCGTGGCTGGGGTCTGCATGATGATGCAAAGGGCTAAAATAGCTTTGCTGGTTAATGGTGGTATTCTAGCAAGGCTCTGTGTCGATGCTGCAGTTCCAAAGCTTCATCCTGTTGCACTTCTCTCCAAGTGGAACTCTCCTGCCTTCAGAGTGAGGTGTGTGGAGGTAATGTTAGACAGCCTTTGTCACAAGTCAGTGTGTAAAGGAGCAGTCCTGCCTGGTTCAAACTGACACATGTGGAGAGGGACGTGAGGACTTCTCCGTCCCATGGTCCTGCCTGCAGCACAGGAATGTGGAGGCTCCAGAGGAGCTGGTGAGGAAGCATTTAATTCAAACCACTAGCAGGTAACAGCAGGGTCTGCTGTCAACTACCCAGGCTGGATTAGCAGTGACTGCCTGCAAGCAGAAAGCTCAGTGACTCATCTTCATCTCTCAAGCCTTCTGACTTCCTCACCATGTTCCCTGCAGTTGGGCTTAAATTAACTGATCATAATTATTTCAGGATCTTTCCTTCCTCTGAAAGCTTGCTTTTACCTCTGCAAACACACCACCAACCCTGTGTCTCTAGAATCTCCTCCAGTTTACTGGAGAGGAAAAAAGGTGAATTCAAAGCGTTTACTTTAAATTCCTTCCTTAACACCACTCAAAGCATTATTTTTGTCTTTATGTGGTGCATTATCTTAAATCCTTCTTAGAGGAATCTGCCCAGTGTTTCATTTCCCTTCCAGTTCTGAGGTGGAATAAGATTCACTTAGGCTCAAATTAGTGGTAAGGGTGGAAAAACCCAAGTATTAAGCAGAATCAACCTCTGCTGCTGTCTGTCAGACCTACAAACTAGCCCAGCCTGAATTCCCCATGGAATATTCCTGTTTCCTTTTCATCTGGGATAGCACTTACTGGTCAGTGTTGGCAGGTGGGTTAACAGAGGCTGTGAGTGAGCCCAGCTCAGGACAGGGATTGTGTGTGACCACTGAACACTGTGTCACAGCTGGAAGGCGAGGACTGAGCTGCTTGGTGCAAGGACAAAGAGCCACTACCAGAAGCACTCGAGTTTCTCCCAGTCTGCAACAACCAGGACATCCCTCAGCCGAGGTAATCCATCCTCCCTGACTTTGCACACTTGTCTCCTTCTTTGGACTCTGTCAAAGTGCTGGCATAATACTTCAAAAATACTTTGCGCTGTGATCAGCAGGATTGAGGAGAAGCTGTTTGCCCCTAGCACTCCTTGTCCTCTTGTGTCCTTTGTCACCTGTCACAAGCAATCAGTTTGCTACAGTGGTGAAGTCAGGGCTGAAGACGCTGAAGGCTGCACTGGTTGTCCAGGGGTAGAGGCTGGATAATTTGCATCCTGCCAGGTCACTCTTACTGGCATCTACTGGCCTGACTAAGGTCTCTCTCTGGAAGGAGGTATCTTAAAGGTTTAGGAATTGAAATATAACCTTTTTCCCTTGTTCTTTTTTCTTTAAATACTTCCTTTTAATTCCTCCTTCCTGTGCTACCTGAATTTCTGCCAAACTATTTCTTATTAATTCTGTGGAGTATAGATGATCTTGAGAGGTGATATTTCATTACGTATTTGAAAAATGAGATTTTTTTCATGGACTGATGGATCTTGTGACTTACTTCAGACTAGGGCAGTTACTGGATTTGCTGAAAGTTACTTTCTTTTTTTTCCTTCTCTATCCAGTGTTTCTTGACACCATGGCTACATTCCTTCTATTCATAAAAGCAACATGGGTGTGTGTTGCTCTCCAGTTTGCAAAATTTGGGTAATGTGTGTATTGGTGATTAAACGGGAAATAACTGAGGGGGAGAGAGGCTTGGAGAAAGTTTGTGGTGCCAAATCAACATTTTACATCTCCACAGTTTCGCTTTCCAAAATATGTAGGCTTTGCATCTGTTTAAAGTGATGCATCAATCTGACGGTGTTTGACTATGTACAGGAGTTTGGTTGATGTAGGATGGTACTCAGTCAATACAACCAATTACCCATTGCCCAGCAGCCTGTGTTTTTAAAAAAGAAAAGAGGATGGCTGTGAATCTCACATTGAATGTCCTCTCATGCTCCAGATTTAACTGTCCTAAAGGATGAAGGGAGGAATCTAGAGTCTTGAAGGATGTGCAGATCTGGGACTCATTGCGGTGGCAGTTTTTCACGCATCGCCGTGGGGTTCAGCTCACACCAGTGGGGTGCTTGTGACCCCAGGCTGTGCTGGGCTGTGGCGGGACAGCAGTGGTTCGGGAGCAGACAGTGATGGAAGAGGGCTGGTGCAGTTGGCAGCTGCTCAGCACGGGCTGTGAATGCCTTTGGTACTGGGGCAGAGTGCAGAGCTGCAGGTTGTTGCGGAGCAGGCTCGGACAGATGGGACACCTCCACAAGTTGTGGGGGAACGCTGAGATGGAGAGCAGAGGAGGCACCAGCAGCCAACACATTGTGCTTGGCTCCCTTGTCTGGTCATACTCCTGAAAGTCTGGGAAAGGCAAACGTGGCAGTAATACAGGAGGTTCTAGGTGGAGGTTTGGGCTGTTTTTTTCTCAAAACTGCTCTTTCTCAGGAGCTGGAGGGAGCTGATCTCTCAGGGAGCCTTTGTGTGCTCCTGCTGCACTTCCCTGGCTTGCAGATGCCGATAGTCTCCTCCCTTTGGGCTGAAAATTGCAAAGAGGGCAGCTTATCAAAACCAGCATTTTTATAGGTGCATGGGACAGCACAGAGCAGTGTCACAGTTTGCTTGGTCCCCAGCCTTTCCATGCTCCACTTCAGCAGTGCAGCTTGGAGTTTTTGAAGGGCAGGAGGGTTGGGATGCCAGGAATCCACCTCTGCTTCCCATGCAACTTTTCACTGTTGTCCTGTTGTGCAGCTCTGTTCCAGCCTCCCCATGACACTGAGTGATTGCACCGTGATCTGGTGATTTATGGGCAGAGCCAGCCTGTACCAATAATTGCCTGGCCATCAGTGCAGTCACATCTGGCCTTGACTGATGTTTTCCTGTCGGTAGCCCTAACACACACAAGTAGCTCCTCCACCAGTTGTGCAGGGCCGAGATGAAAGGCTTCGGCTTGGCTGTGGCGTGTGGCGAGTTCCTGGTGTTGCTAATGGAAGCTGACAGTCAACATCCCGCTCCATCTGCTCCCAATTTATACCTCAAGCTTTATTGTCTCTGGAAAAGGTAAAATAAAGACTTGTGGAACAGAATTAGTGGTTCTGAAAGCTGTAGGGGAGGTATAGCTTGTCTCTCCTTCTGTACTTTCAAAGATAGAGGAAGAAAGGCATTTTTAAATCAAAGCAAACTCCCTCACAAGGTCTGCCTGGGATGGACCATAACTTGTCCCTCAGGGTGTGTAGCTGTCATTTGGTCCATGCTTGGCTTCAGCAGCACAGGGAGTTCCAGGTCTCTTGTGTTTCTACAGCCTGAACTTGAGGATTTAATTCATTTACAGCCATAAGAGATGCACAAAGTCTCCTGGCCAGACCCAGAAGCCCAGATATTCTGAGGAAGATGCCACAGCTCTTGTTTCTTTGCCAGTTCTTCTCCCAGAAAGGGCTGATCCCTGCAGGTACAGGTTGATGTAACATCATCATGGTCCTTTATGTCAGTAAGAGCCACTGCCCTTGTTTGGGGTGGAAGGAAAACCTTGCAGTGGTTTCTGTCAGGAAACAGCAGTGCTTAGAGTCTGGCTCCTGTAACTCTGGAGCAGAGTCCAGCCCACCGCAGACTTTCTTTTTGTCGAGGGAAAAGTCAGTGGGACCTCAGCAACAGGGTGGGCCCCTTGGGAAGCAAAGCAGCTGCAGCCAGGAAGGGTTGGAGCAGCAGAGGCTGCTTCAGGGGGCTGCTTGTGGAATTTGAGGGAAGTGTGGAGGGGCTGAAAGTTTGCCAGAAAGCTTTGATGCTCTTGGCAGATTTATACACCTGCAGGTCACCTAGTGCTGGTTCAGCTGGGGACTTGCAGCTGTGGCAGTCACAAAGTGGGGGAAGAAGCTCTTTGGTGGGGTTAAAGGAGTTGTGCCAAACTGCTCCAAATTCTGCTTTTTCTGGTGGTGCAGAGGGAGGGAAGGGCAACATTCATCACTGAGGACAATGGACATAACGAATGAAGCGTGAATTGGGGTGTGAAGGGAAGAGATGATATGAGAAAGGTTATTGTGAAAGTTCTCATGAATCTCACCTCCATTTTACCTCCTTATCTGTGTGGTTGTGTTTGGAAGTTTGATTCGTTGTGCCTTTATAACAGAAGAAACAACCTAAAAATAAAAATCTGTCAAAGCCAAAAACAGAGGGGGGGAAAAAAGAAGAAAATGTTGGAGTAACCACTTCTGTGTTTTTCTCTAAAAATCTGAGAAATCCAAAAGGTAGCATCTGGGTGCAGATATTTGCAAGTAAAAGCTATTGCTTTTTTGCAGCCTTTTGGGATAGTTCAAAGACAGAGAATTGAGGATATGGGTATGACAATCATCATTTGCAGAGAATGAAGCTGAGAAGTGTCACGTTTGCTACTAATGTGCCTGGAAGTTAATTTATTCGCTGCCATCTGAAACACCTGAGGCTGTCTCCTCTCAGTGCAGGGCTTGGGCATTTGGAGGAAAAAAAAACCTCAGTGAAACTACTAATCTACAGCTGCTGAATGTCCTGGGAGGAAAAAATATTCACGAAGGAGGACAAGTGTTCGTCAAAAATTCTGATTTGTAGGAAATGTCACAAATTTGCTGTTGCTATTAGAGCTGTGTGTGTTCAGCTCTGTTGAGCTGCTTGTATTGCATTTTATGTGTTTATACTATTTATTATCCATTATTAAATGACACAATTTAAAGTTTATCTGTTCTGCTGTAGGAAGTGAGCAAGGTTTCTATAAATAAATGTTAACATTTATATTGGCAGAACAGCTTTGAACTTTTTTTCCCCTAGAAACCCAAGTCTTAAATGTGTAGCTCTGTTTTTAAAACCTCGGGACAAAAATCTGCAATAAAAACATAAAACTTCTTTAATGGCCCTGATCACAACTGATTGATAGCTTTTCTAAACGCTGTGGCATTTCAGGTGAGACAGATATGTTTAGTATTCTTCCTTGTAAAAAAATCTGGACTGTCTGACTTTGTTTCGCAAGTAGAAATAGAAAGTTTGTTATTCTTAGCCATGTACTTTTAGTAGCATGGAAAATACCTTTGAATTTTTTTGTTAAACCGAGATATATGCTACAGGACACACTTCCTGATCATTAAAGAGGTTTTAAAGAAGTGATGCTTTTGGAATGTAACTAAGACAATGCTGACACTTTATTTTCATATTCTTCTTGTGGATGAGCAAGATCATCCCATTTACAGCCCATATCCATCAGTAACATAGGAAGTAAGGAGAGTGCTGGGCTTGTCCAGAGCAGGCAGCCAGGTTTTTTCAGGAGCATCCCAGCTGGGCAGCTCTTGGCCAAATAAGGACTACTGGTGTCTGTGAGCTGTGAATTACAGAATCTGGGAACCTTGGGCTGATAAAGGCTGAAATCACTTTCCGTTGGCGTCAGGGGAGATCTGAATCAGTCCTATAGCGAGAGCAAAACAGGAAATCGCCGATTCAAAAAAAGCCAGATTTGTTGAGTAATTGAAATTTAGCCACTGGTCATTTCACTGTGTACTGTATAAACAGAAATGGTTAAAAGCCTCCTGGTGCAGTTTTTAGATAAACATTATTAGAGAATGCTAGGAGAAGGTGTGAGGAATGTAGCTCAAGTGGCAGCATCACTCTTTTCTTTTGGGTTATGGTAGAAGACTCCTTTTATCATTTTTTCTTATTGGGCTGCTATGATTTGTGAGAAAAGGGAAAAAAGGGAAGACACACCTCATTCACTGAAAGGGAGGTTTTGACATGAACAAATATTCATTAAGGACCACATAATGAAAATGCCTTCATTTTCTTTCGTACAATAGTTCTTGTAACCACTGCAGGTGTGCTCTGGAGTTTTCCCTCTCCCACGCTCTCTTTTGTAGATAATTTTCTACACTTACTCCAGGTAACCTCTGCAACAGGTGCTGTACCTGTAGGATTTCTGGATGTATGTGGGTCAGGTCTGCTGGAAGCCAGCGTTTGCTTCCCTCTGGAGGGCCCAGTACTGGTACAGAGCTGATGTCTGGGGTTCCTCTGGCTCCTGTTTTGGCCATCCAAACTGTTACAGGTGTCCTTTGGAACTTGAAGGCATTAAATGTCTGCACTGAGTTGGCTTAGATTAGATGTTTTAGGAAAAAAATCTTGACCGTGAGGGTGGGGAGGCCCTGGCACAGGGTGCCCAGAGAAGCTGTGGCTGCCCCATCCCTGGAAGTGTCCAAGGCCAGGCTGGATGGGGCTTGGAGCAATTTGGCATTTCTCTATATATGTAGCATCTAATTTGCAGAGAAATTTTCCAAAAACATAAAAGGCTGAGTCCTTTAGGAATTCTCACCACCTCACAATAGCACTGGTAAAATAGTAGTGAAAAAGCTACGAGAGGTGTTATATGGCTGATGTTATGGCTAATTTCTGTGGTATTTTTGGCACGTGTGTGTTCATGAGCATTTGAATGGTTAGAAGATTGTGAAACATTATCAGATAAATAAGGCTAGACAAGCTGGATTGCTGCAGCTGCTGTGGGAGCCCGCTGAGCTCAGAGCGGATTTGTGATGTCTCTCTACTGAAGTGGCAGTCGGGCTCTGGCCAACGTCCTGCAGGAAACCTCGGTGGCTCAGGGGCCCCACTGATGGCAGATGGCATAGGACCATAGGTGGAAAGGCTGCTGCAGGTCAGTTGGGCCTGGGAGCTAAAATTCATCTCTGGCTTCAGACCCCTGGGGTGTGCCTCGAGTGTGGTGCCTCACTCCTCTCCTCTACCCAGTGCCCTGTTAACCTCCACTGGAGCAGGCATCCGTGGAGAGTTAGGTCTGACACATCCATAGCGTGTTTCACTGGAGAACATCTGGCAGAGCCCTCGCCTGCCTCTTCAGCATATGCTGCCTCTTTATCTTCACTTCCTCTCTATTGTGTTTACCTCTCTCCCATTCTGATAGCGTTCACCGCTCGCTTTGCAATGCCGGGAGTGATCAGAAGCGAGGCCGGATGGTGGAGGAGCAGCATTCCCTGAAGTCTTTGGTCGGATGTCACAGGAACCTGTAGGAGGGAGAAGCAGATGTTTGCATCTGTGTGGAGCTGGAGAGGGAGGCTGTCCTGCTGCAGAGTTGTTTGTAGATCTGCTGCAGAGGATACTCAGTTTCCAAGTTTGGGAACAAGTGGTTTGTGTGTTGTTATTAAAGTCAGAAAGGGCAGTAGAACAATCCACAGGCCACCCTGTTTTCTTTTGCTGGGAAACAAAAAGTGTTTGTCTTGTATTGCATAGAAAGGTGTAAAATTACAGGCTGTAGAAAATGAGTAGAAATGGCTGTTGAAGTGAAGAGAGAAAGCTACAGCTGAATCCTTTATTTCTCCAGCCTGCAGGTCACGCCGCTGCCTGTTGTGTTATCTGTGCAGGCAAGTGATAACATGGTAGCTAATGATGAAGTAACACTTTTCTGTCCAGATTTTTAAATACTGTCCTGCAGTATTAATGTGAGCTGCCCTGTGAAATGCGATCTGTGTCAGTAATCCTGCTGACAGCTGTTTGCCTCAGCCCTCGAATCACTGCTCATCTGGTGACTGCCGATTGCCCGCCGCACTGGATTTCTCTGTTTCCATGGCACTGCTTTGCATGAGGAAGCAGTGCTGGAGTGCGTGCCTGGTGCAGTTTACTGTCTTAATTGTTCTCATCTGGGAAAGAGGTATCAGCCCAACTGGCTCAATGAAGTTTGTCAGATATGAGGCATGAATCAGTGACTGCAGCTACCCAGAAGCCTGATGCCAGGGGCGGAAGACTTTGCTGCAGCATCTCTAAAAAAAGTGAAAAGTAGTTTTATTTTACTGTGAGCCTTGTTTTGCTCTTTCCTACAGTTTGGGGATTAAGCTGTAAATTTAGGGTAATATCTTCAAGAGTTTTGCTCACTTAGAAGAGTAAATTCCAGTTTTAAAAGAGACTTTTTTCCTGCCAGTGATTCAGAGTGTTGTCTCTGGTGCTTTGATGAGAACAGCTGCTGTGCTGGTGGGCGCATGCAGCAGATAAAAGGGGATTAAAACTTCCTGGAGAAGTATTTGCCATGGATACTTTGTGGTACTTGTAAGTGGACCCCAAACCCTTCATGTAAAGAAGGACAACTGCCTGACTACTTATGAGTTGTGCTGATTGTCTTGTGACAATTTTACCTGGCAAACCTCACTGTGGTGTCAGAGACCCACCACAGAAATTTGATCTCTGTTTACCGCACCACTATCATGCAGATGTTTCCAACTCAACTGCATTTTAAGAAAGTAAGGCACAGAGTAAGGAGGCAGAATGTGTCACTTGACTTTGACACCTGTAGGCAGGATTATTTTACAGGTGTCTTGGTTTGAAAGACTGCCAAGGAAGGCAGGAACCTCCCTTGGAATAGAAAATGTGAACCCCTTCCCTCCAAACTGTTATAACTCTGAAATTACAGGGTTTTCAGGCAAAGATATGGGAAAAGGAATAACAGTTCTTTACTAGTGTGTGTGTATATATCTGTGTAACAAGGCAAACAAACACCAACAATGGCAGCAACGACAGAGAGAGCAGAAGCCCAGTGCCGGCCTCTCCCGGCCCCAGGCCCTTTCCCCTTGGGGCAGTTCCGCTCACAGCCGGCAGGCGGCGCTGGTGGCTCCCGGCCGGGCAGGG